>NW_018922672.1:0-24933 GCF_002207925.1 Prunus avium
TTGTTGACGACCCGATGCATCATGGTTGGTCGGTAGTGTTATCAGCGCCTAATAGAGAATATAATGATGATGTTATTGGTGTCTTAGGTGATGTGAGAATTGAGTGTGAGCCATTTACTAGAGGGATGCCAAATGTTGAGACATTTGATGAACTAGTGGGTGAGTTTGGGAGTCAAAATATTCGAGATGGGTGTGAAGATATATGGATTGAATGATGCTCTCTTAACCGCTATTTCCACGTCAATATTAATGGAAAAAGTGAAGTAACAATACTATTTCACGACAGTTATATAAATATATTCGACGTTGTATGATTTAATAACGTCATATTTTATTTATTTAAAGATGTAGTGTTTTCTTTTACACGACGAATGTTGTATAAAATAAGTCGTCTATTCTTCTCCATGACAATTTTTTGGTTCATTTTTCAGTGTACAGACGTCGGTTGTTTTTGTAAATGACGTTGTTTATTATAATAACGATGGTGATTTACCTTAACCGCTATTTCCACGTCAATATTAATGGAAAAAGTGAAGTAACAATACTATTTCACGACAGTTATATAAATATATTCGACGTTGTATGATTTAATAACGTCATATTTTATTTATTTAAAGATGTAGTGTTTTCTTTTACACGACGAATGTTGTATAAAATAAGTCGTCTATTCTTCTCCATGACAATTTTTTGGTTCATTTTTCAGTGTACAGACGTCGGTTGTTTTTGTAAATGACGTTGTTTATTATAATAACGATGGTGATTTACCTTAACCGCTATTTCCACGTCAATATTAATGGAAAAAGTGAAGTAACAATACTATTTCACGACGGTTATATAAATATATTCGACGTCGTATGATTTAATAACGTCATATTTTATTTATTTAAAGACGTATTGTATTCTTTTACACGACGGAGGTTGTATAAAATAGGTCGTCTATTCTTCTCCAAGACAATTTTTTGGTTCATTTTTCAGTATACAGACGTCGGTTGTTTGGTTGTTAATGACGTTGTTTGTTATAACAACGACGGTGATTTCGCGTCGTGGTTTTACTTTGCAAAAGACGTCGATCGATTTTACGACGGTTTGAAAACCAAATTCACGACGGTGAATTCCCGTCGTCTTTTGCCTTTTTTGTAGTAGTGTGAATTACGTGACTCACGTTCTTTACATGAAAATTTCTCTTCAAGGATGCAAACTCTACTTTACATGCGTAACACATTATTGGTTCTTATCGTACGTAGGACACTAGCTAGATTTTTCTTCTTTCTTTTTTCGGTATGAAGGACACTAGCTAGATTTTTACTTCTTTTTTTCGGTCTAAAGGACACTAGGTATGTATTATGTCGTGACTCACATTTTTTTTATCATTTTATTTGAAAATTTCTCTTCATGGATGCAAACTCTACTTTACATGCACGTCACATTATTGATTCTTATCCTACTACACTAGCTAGCATTTTCATTCTTTTTAGTGAGAAAGAAACTATCCCAAGTATATTAGCAAGTCGTAATATTTATGGCAAGCCAATCTTCATGATGAGCAAAACTGTCTCTTTTTTCAGAGTGTGGTCCAAAACAACATATATGCTACTGCATGATTAAAGTTACAAGGCAAACAGACTTTTTATCTGATTTGGAGACAAAAAGCTCTCATATGATTAGTGTACTTACTAATAAAAATATATAACAATCTTCCCATTCACATAAAGTCATTCAAGTGTACATCATTAAAGTTCCTTCACTATCAATATTGTGTCATATACATCCAAACATCAAGCATCACTCTTCTAAATTAAGCTTCTATTTTCTTGAAGCCCAAGTGATCGAATTTCTGTGGCATGTTGTGCTATATATAAATATGCATGACATCCACAGATTATTCAGGCCAAACCAAAAAGAACAAAAGAAAAGAAAAGAATAGACACAAATCTTCCTTTCGACAAGCAGCAGTTTGAAATTAAATGGCCCAAAAAAATGAAAATGTAGTTTCTAGGGAGAAGGAGCTGTTAGAGAGGCAAGTCACAAGAAGAGGAGGTGGGCAAGCAAGCAGAGAAGACCAAGACCAACGTGAAGAAATTGAGCAAACTTCAAAGGTGAGCATTCCTATGGAGGAGAGACTCAAAAAATTCAGGGAAGAAGCAGCAGAAGAAGAAAGGTCATCAACTCAGGCTCAAAATATCAAACCAAAGATCCAAAGGGTTCCCTTCATGCTCCGAGAGTACAAAAATTTCGACAAATACTACGAGCCAAGGGTAGCTGCCATCGGTCCTTTCCACCATGGTAACCCAAAGTACGAGCAGGCAGAGAAAGTCAAGCGTTACTTAGCTGCGAAATTTGTCAAAGACAGTGAACAGAATGATGAAGATTTCCTCAAGAAGGTTGAGGAGAACATCAAGGAACTAAGGGAGTGCTATGATGAGGAAGCAACAAAGAAATATGACGACGATTCCCTCACGTGGATGCTGTTCATTGATGGGTGCTCGACTCTGGAATTCATATACAAATATGAAGAGTTAGAATCTTTTAAGATCAAGAGAGACCAGGTGGCCTTTGCAGAACAGGACATGTTCTTGCTAGAGAACCAACTTCCTTATCAACTCCTCAAGCTGCTGATGCTGGTGCTCTCGAGCAGCAAACATGAGCACTTGAAGGAGTCAATCGAGAGCTTTGTTCAGATGCACGGCGTTGCACCAAGTGAGAATCAGAAGCCACAACAAGGTGCACGAAAACTGGAAGAGAAGCCACCACAACCGGGAGCAGGCGGAGCACAAAACACGCAACCGCGTGCTGATCAAGTAAGAGTAAGCGTGGAACCAGAGCCAACTCATCTTCTTGAGCTTCTTCTGACAAGAATGCTAGGATATCCACCTAAGAAAAGTGAGACAAGTGCAAGTGCCCAACCGGAAGCAGTCGGAGCACGAAACACGCAACCTCATCTTCTTAAGAATCTTCGGACAAAAATGAAAGGATATCTACCTAAGAAAAAAAGAAAGTCACGTGCCCAATCTTTTCGCAATGTACAAGAGCTTCAGGCAGCCGGGATCCATTTTAGGCATAGCAAGGAGGGCAACTTTTTGGGCAACATATATTTTAAGAGCTATATATGCTGTGGGTTCCTTTATATTCCTAAAATAAAAGTAGACGATTCTATGGGGCCTAAATTCATGAACTTGATAGCCTATGAAATGTGTCCCGATTTCCAGAACGATTTCGGGGTCACCTCTTACATAAGCTTCCTCGATTCGCTCATCGATCATCCGGATGATGTGAAGCATCTGAGGAAAAAGCACATACTTCGAAACTTACTTGGGAGTGACGAGGAGGTGGCTAAACTCTTCAATGAGATAGGCACTGACTTGGTGCCTAACAATGCAATTTACAGCAAAGTTAAACGCGACATAGAAAAACACTACATGACCAAGTGGAAGAAATGGGTGGCTCAATTCTTTCATGAGCATTTCAGCAGCCCCTGGACTATCCTGGCTTTCATTGGTGCTCTCTTAGGGCTTTGGATGACCGCGGTTCAGACGTGGTACACCGTCAATTCTGATACCCCTCCATGTGAGGCCTTACTTGAGTACCTGAAAGCGCGCGGGCACTAAAAGGACTACGAGCATGATAATTATAATGTAATATGCGTACGTAAGTTTGTTGTGATCCCTTCAGCCTTTTTTCAGGTACTAAAAATACATTTGCTGCTTTGCAATTTGTGTGCTACATGGTTCTGTACGTCCCCCCAATTACGACTTCTTCTAGAGGTTTTCACAAGTCATAGCTTCTCAAGGGTCCTCTTTCCATTTGGTATTTTACTGTCACTGTCAGCAGATGTGACTAAAATAAGGCAAGTTGAACATGTGTGCTTTTTTCTTAATTTGGTGGAACTTTTTGTTTGATTTTAGTTGAAGTTTGTGTGTAACATGCTTATTGTAAGTTGTCATTTCATAATCGATGTGATTCTCGGAAAATAAATAAATAAATAAAATAAACAATTTGTGATCATGTGTGGCCTTTGTTGTAATTAATCCCTAAATTAATCATGCAGATTACATGTTGGAAGCCTCTTGTTTGTTTTATAGCATTTCCAAACTTTAAAATATTATGCGAGAGTCAATGTGTCTATTAATGCAATAAGTTGACACTACTGGACATATAATATCAAAGAATACTGTGTTCATTCTGGTAAATCTCTTCACAAAATTGAGTCAGGTGAGTTAATACAACCTTCGATTACATCAAATTTGGAACTTTTTAGAACGATAAAGCACATTCAAACATTATGGCTTAGGTGACTTTGCTTTGGCTTTTGGCGCACGTATTTATGTGTAATCCTAATGAATTACGTGACTCACGTTCTTTACATGAAAATTTCTCTTCAAGGATGCAAACTCTACTTTACACGCATATCACATTATTGGTTCTTATCGTACGTAGGACACTAGCTAGATTTTTTCTTCTTTTTCTTTTGGTCTGAAGGACACTAGCTGGATTTTATTTATTTTTGGTCTAAAGGACACTAGCTATATATTACATGACTCACGTTTTTTATCATTTTATTTGAAAATTTCTCTTCACAGATGCAAACTCTACTTTACATGCTACTGCATGATTAAAGTTACAAGGCAAACAAACTTTTTATCTGATGGAGACAAAAAAGCTCTCATATGATCTTTCTTTGGCCTACAAACTTTTTAGTGTACTTACTAATAAAAACATATACCAATCTTCCCATTCACATAAAGTCATTCAAGTGTACATGTTCCAAACATGAAGCATCAGTCTTCTAAATTAAGCTTCTATTTTCTTGAAGCCCAAGTGATGAATTTATGTGGCATGTTGTGCTATATATAAATATGCATGGCATCCACAGATTATTCAGGCCAAACCAAAAAGAAAAAAAGAAAAGAAAAGAATAGCCACAAATCTTCATTTCGACAAGCAGCAGTTTGAAATTAAATGGCCCAAACAAATGAAAATGTAGTTTCCATGGAGAAGGAGCTGTTTGTGAGGCAAGTCACAAGAAGAGGAGACCAAGACCAACCTGCAGAAATTGAGCAAACTTCAAAGGTGAGTATTACAATCCAATAGGTATTCAAATTCCTTTAAGCAAAGCTTTACAATTAACGACACCTAAAGTCCAACTAATAACCCTCTCTCATTTCAGCCGCCTGCCTTCTTCTTCTTCTTCTCTCTCTCTCTCTCTCTCTCAACTGCACCTAATCAAACAAAAAAACAATCCCCTTCGATTGAATGTTTTTCTTAATCGGATCTGATATCCGACCCATTTACAAGTCTAATTTTTGCTCATCTGTGGAGCAGAGCATTAAAATGCCTGATTCTGTGGAGCAGGGAGTTAACAAACTGAGGGACGCAGAAAGAAGACTTGTTCCAGCTCCGGATGACAATTCAGCTAGAAGCTCAAGATCGAAGATCCAAAGTGTTCCTAGAATTCTCCGAAGTCACAGAAGTTTGGATAAATACTTTGAGCCAAGAGTACTAGCAATGGGTCCTATCCATCATGATAAGTGCATTGAAGCAGAGAAACTCAAATACACATTGGCAGCAGACTTTATCAAGGATTCCGGCTGCACCCACTACCAGTTGTACGAGCAGATTCTGGACCGCATCGCTGAAATAAAGGACTGCTACGATAACGAAGCAACAAAGTGCTACGATGATGATGAGACACTCGCCTGGATGTTGTTCATAGATGGATGTTCAACCTTGCAATTCATGCACAAAATTGATCGTTTGGAAGAGTTTGGGATGAACAGAACCCAAGCTGCCTTTGCACGGCTCGACTTGTTCCTGCTAGAGAACCAACTCCCTTATCAAGTCCTCGAGCTGTTGATGAGCTCAAACACAAAAAAAGAGGAGCTGTTCAGCAGTATACAGAGTTTGTTGAACTGCAGATTATTGCAGCAGAAAAGCCATTAGACAGGCTACAAATGGAGAAGCAAGAGGCACTATTGACGCTTAGATCTCACGCGCAAGCCATTAGGGCAGGCTATTTATTTAAAGAAATTGCTGCAGATTTTCTTCGGCCCACTTTTCATCTTCCTGATTATGGTCACCCCACTTATCATCTTCTTGATTTTCTTCGGGAAAGAATGCTAGGTCCACCACCAAAGGTTCCTAAAGATCAAGGACGGACCTAGGATTTCAAATTAGGGTGGGCTAGATTTACCTTACGTACAAGCAATGAAGGGAGGAACATAATCAATGAAATCGACGTGTATAGATTTCCATTTTTTTTTAAAACACAAAACCTATATTAATTAACCAAAACAAAAACTCACACTAACCAACAAAAGGAATAAACTCATACTAATTAAACAATTACTAATGAAGAAGCTATTTTTTTTCTTTCCAAAAATGTAGAAATTATTAGGATTAAGGGTTTATGGCGTAAAACATGAATGATTATACTTACAAATATATTGGAATTTTAGGGGACTATACGGGGCTGACCTACTTTCATTTGTATATTTTTAATTACAAAACCTGTACAATCAAATGTTTTGGCCAAGCCAAAAAAATAAATTACATAGAATTTTTTTACATAAAAATTGTAAATCCCTAATTGATACTTCATAAACTCTAAAAAGTCCCAAATTTCAACATCAACAAATTAAGACAATAAAAGAAGATTAATAATTGAAGATTAATTTGGTTTGCTTTAATTAAGCTTTGAAGGGCGTGTAACAGGAGAGATGATTGGCTCTTTCTTCAATTTGTTTTTTCTCTGCGTGCATTAGCTAAGGGTTTGTGGGGGTTTTCTTGGGTGGGCTGGGAGTATTACTATAGGCTAGGACAAATCAAGACACCTGGGGAATGGGTCCGTGATCATCGCAAAGAAGACAATTCACCATCTTTTCGCAATGCACAGGAGCTTAAGGCAGCGGGGGTTCATTTTAGGCGCAGCAAAACTAGCTCCTTGTGGGACATATCTTTTACTTCTCTAGGGTTTGTTGGATTTCTTAGTCTTCCTCCAATAAACGAAGACGCAATGCCTTTGTTCTTGAATTTGATAGCCTACGAAATGTGTCCTGATTTCCCAAATAATTTTGGTGTCACCTCTTACTTCAGCTTCCTCAGTTCACTCATTGCTCATCCCAACGATGCTAAGCAGCTACGGTCAGCCCGCATACTTTGCAACTTGCGTGGGAGCGACGAAGCACTCGCGAACCTCTTTCACGAGATAGGCCCTGATTTGGTGCTTGCCCATCCCATGTACAACTTTATCAATGCCAAATTAGAAAAACACTACAAGACCAAGTGGAAGGCATGGTTCGCTCAATTTTTCGAAGATCATTTCAGTAGCCCCTTGGTCATGCTTGCTTTCATTGGAGCTCTAACAGCGCTTGTCTTAAGCGGCATCCAGACTTGGTACACAGTCCTCAGTTTTTATCAGAAATAGGGTTCCCTATTTACATTTTCAATCCTAATGATGTGTTTATGGCAGAGACAACGTCATTTTTAATCCTCTGTTTCCTTCAAGCCCAGTTAATCAAATGAACAATTTAAATTCTTGTGTATACCTTTGTTCAATCAAATACTTCATTAAAGCCAACAAGCAGCAAAACAGAGCAGGAAATCCACAATATGTGATTCTCGGAAAAAAAAAAAAAACAATAAATAAATTAACAATATGTGATCATGTGTGGCCTTTGTTGTAATTAATCCCTAAATTAATCATGCAGATTACATGTTTTTTTTTTTTTTATCAAATAGAAAGATTCATTCAACCGTAGCACCAACCAATGATAACGTTTACAAATGAACGGAGAGCGTTAGTGTGGCCTCATTAAAACCTTGCCATCCAAAACCCCCAATGGATGTTGGAAGCCTCTTGTTTGTTTCATAGCATTTCCAAACTTATAAATAATAATAATAATAATAAAAAGATATTTTAAGAGGGATCTCATATCCTGTCAAATTTAACTGATAATATTATGTGAGAGCCAATGTGTCTATTACTGCAACAAGTTGACACTACTGGCCATATAATATCAAAGAATATTGTGTTTACTCAGGTAAATATTTTCACAAAATTGAGTCAGGAGAGTTAAATACAATCTTCGCTTACATTAAATTTGGAACTTTTTAGGACGATAAAGCACTTTCAAATATTATGGCTTAGGTGACTTTACTTTGCTTTTTGGCGCACGTATTTATGTGTAATAATAAATTATACTTTTCAGCAAATTTTGTTTTGAATGTCTAACATTCATGGCTCAAGAATCTAGTTCATGGCTCAAGAATCTAGTTCAGTTAAAAAACCAATGTTTGGAGTAATTTTTGAGTGTTCCGGGTACACCACGTGGCTGGTGTACCATCCAATAGACAGAAGACATATGAAATATTTTCAATGCAGCCCGCCACATGTCATAAAAAGAAATGCAATAAGTTGGACAATAATTCCACATGTCCTATGTTTATTGGATGGTACACCATCCAATGTTTGAGAGTAAAGAAGAATTGTGATTTTATGAACAAAGAGCTTGGTATCCGTTGAATCTTGGCCTTTAGATTATTGTATCCGTTGAATTTGGCTAAAAGAATATAGTTGTTGGTTTGTCAGAGTGAAAATTGGACCCTTTGATCAACTAGCCGTTGGACCAGATTTCAAGCCGTTTGTTTTTTATTAAAAAAAAACCACATCAATTCATTTTGCAATGTAGCCGTTGGTGATGACATCAAATAAACTATAATTGACGCGGGCCCCACATATAAACTTTGTCTAGCAACTACCCTATAGGCGCGCGTCTTGGACAAGTGGATTTACTTTCGGCCTTTTTGCTGCACACTCTTGTCCACCCTCCCTCATTTCAGCCGCCTGCCATCTTCTTCTTCTTCCCTCTCTCTCTCTCTCTCTCTCTCTAATCAAACAAAAAAACAACAATCCCCTCGGATTGAATGTTTTTCTTAATCGGATCTGATATCCGACCCATTTACAAGTCTAATTTTTGCTCATATGTGGAGTCAGATTATGTAAGAGGGAACTAACTGCCGCGCAAAAGGAAGACAAATTAATCAGGAAGCGAAATTTGGTTCCAATCAGCAGAGCATTAAAATGCCTGATTCTGTGGAGCAGGGAGTTAATAAACTGAGGGACGCAGAAAGAAGACTTGTTCCAGCTCCCGATTACAATTCAGCTAGAAGCTCAAGATCGAAGATCCAAAGTGTTCCTAGAATTCTCCGAAGTCACAGAAGTTTGGATAAATACTTTGAGCCAAGAGTACTAGCAATGGGTCCTATCCATCATGATAAGTGCATTGAAGCAGAGAAACTCAAATACACATTGGCAGCAGACTTTATCAAGGATTCCGGCTGCACCCACTACCAGTTGTACGAGCAGATTCTGGACCGCATCGCTGAAATAAAGGACTGCTACGATAACGAAGCAACAAAGTGCTACGATGATGATGAGACACTCGCCTGGATGTTGTTCATAGATGGATGTTCAACCTTGCAATTCATGCACAAAATTGATCGTTTGGAAGAGTTTGGGATGAACAGAACCCAAGCTGTCTTTGCACGGCTCGACTTGTTCCTGCTAGAGAACCAACTCCCTTATCAAGTCCTCGAGCTGTTGATGAGCTCAACCACAAAAAGAGAGGAGCTGTTCAGCAGTATACAGAGTTTTGTTGGAATGCAGATTATTGCAGCAGAAAAGCCACTGGAGTACAGTCGAGAAAGGGAGAAGCAAGAGATGCTATTGAAGATTCGAGCTCATGAGCAAGCCATCAGGGCAGCCTATTTATTTAAAGAAGCCGCTGGTCATCCTTCTGATTATCTTCGGCCCACTCATCATCTTCCTGATTATGGTCACCCCACTTATCATCTTCTTGATTTTCTTCGGGAAAGAATGCTAGGTCCATCACCAGAGGTTCCCAAAGATGATCATCGCAAAGAAGACAATTCACCATCTTTTCGCAATGCACAGGAGCTTAAGGCAGCGGGGGTTCATTTTAGGCGCAGCAAAACTAGCTCCTTGTGGGACATATCTTTTACTTCTCTAGGCTTTGTTGGATTTCTTAATCTTCCTCCAATAAACGAAGAAGAAATGCCTTTGTTCTTGAATTTGATAGCCTACGAAATGTGTCCTGATTTCCTAAATAATTTTGGTGTCACCTCTTACTTCAGCTTCCTCAGTTCACTCATTGCTCATCCCAACGATGCTAAGCAGCTGCGGTCAGCCCGCATACTTTGCAACTTGCGTGGGAGCGACCAAGCCCTCGCCGGCCTCTTTCACGAGATAGGCCCTGATTTGGTGCTTGCCCATCCCAAGTACAACTTTATCAATGCCAAATTAGAAAAACACTACAAGACCAAGTGGAAGGCATGGTTCGCTCAATTTTTCGAAGATCATTTCAGTAGCCCCTTGGTCATGCTTGCTTTCATTGGAGCTCTAACAGCGCTTGTCTTAAGCGGCATCCAGACTTGGTACACAGTCCTCAGTTTTTATCAGAAATAGGGTTCCCTATTTACATTTTCAATCCTAATGATGTGTTTATGGCAGAGACAACGTCATTTTAAGGTTTAGGATTTCTCCTCCTTTCTGATCTCTACAAGAATCAAACCAATCTAGTACACATTTTTTTTATCCTCTGTTTCCTTCAAGCCCAGTTAATGCAATGAACAATCAAATATTTCATTAAAGCCAACAAGCAGCAAAACAGAGCAGGAAATCCACAAGCCACAAGCTGCACATTTTGTCAAACAAGTAATATGCATTCAACTATCTCACACTTCTCATACAAACCTTATCATTCCAAATTTCAGTACAACACCAGGAGATATCTCCAACAACGAACCACATAATCACATCAATGAACAATTTAAATTCTTAATTATGCATTTGCATATGAACCTTTTCATGATTGGGTCATGGTCTCAATGAAAGCCTTTGATGGGATGGGAAGTCCCAATATTGAATTCTCAAGTCCTCAAAATGGGCAATGGTATTCGTCCTTGGAGATGGTCAGCGAATAGCGATAGAGCACCAGAGGTGTTGTTGCATTGAAACTTAGGGCTTGAGAGTTCAGAGACGTGGTTGGGTAGGGCTTCAGAGTTGACAGGCCAGAGGATGCTCCAGAGTCCAGACTATTTTGGAGTTTTTAATTTTTAATTTTTTTAAAGCAAAAAAGAAGTTAACAGATTTAATTCTCTGTTCGGAAAAAACCAGATTTAATTCTCTGTTAAATGGTAGGACATGTGTCAAACATTTAAAGAGGGGAAATGGAGGGGACACAAAGACAGCGGATCCGCTACTGAAGATCCAGAGTGCTCCTAGAATTCTCTCGAGTCACATACGTTATAGCATTTCCGTTGTTAAAGACCAAGCAATTTTATTTGGCCCTTTTATTTTTAAACTTTCAATAAACTAGTCTCTTTGCACGCGCTTTCACACCTATAATAAGTTTTTTTTTTAATTTAAAATTTATTTTGGAATTAAAAAAGTTAATGGGTAGTTATATTCCATAAAAATAAGATCCATGATTTGATTTTTCTTTTAATTTTAAATTTTTTTAATATAAAAAAGTTTGAATTTACCATATTATCTTTATTTAATTAATAATTTCAATTATTAATATTTTGCATTAACCAAGGGCATTTTCTGGTATTTTGAATGTTTTACCATTCTCTGCCTTTTGCTTTATATATATTGATATCTTGTAGGGCCTAAATAATTATATATATATATAAAGTTTTGAGGCCCCTTGATTCGAGGCCTTTGGTGATCACCCTCGAAGCCCAAGCCTAAGGCCGACCATCAGGAGTTATTTGGAGTCCATTTGTTTTCGTCATTTTCTTCTTATCCAAATTTTAGCATGCATGGATTGTAGTAGTCTAAACAAACAATTTGATATTATAATTTTATTCAAATCCTTATATTGGAATTACTCCATGTAAATCCTAATGAATTATGTGACTCGCGTTCTTGATCATTTTATTTGAAAATTTCTCTTCATGGATGCAAACTCTACTTTACGTGCGCATCACATTATTGATTCTTATCGTTCGAGACTAGCTAGCTTTTTCATTCTTTTTTTAATGAAAGAAACAATCCCAGGTAAGTATTTTAGCAAGTCGTAATATTTATGCCAAGCCAATATTCATGATGAGCAAAACCTTCTCTTTTTTCAAGAGTGTGGTCCAAGATAACATATATGCCACAGCATGATTAAAGTTACAGGCAAACAGAATTTTTATTTTATCCGGTGGAGAAAAAAACAACTTCTTTATGATTGGTGTACTTACTAATAAAATATATACCAATCTTCCGATTTATATAAAGTCATGCAAGTGTACTTATTCCTTCACGAACACTATCAATATTGTGTCATCCAAGTATATCAAGGATCTCTCTTCTGAATTAAGCTTCTATTTTCTTGAAGCTCAAGTGATGAATTTCTGTGGCATGTTGCTATATATATATATATGCATGCCATAATAGCCACAGATCATTCAGGCCAAATCACGAAAAAAAAAAAAAAGAATAGCCACCTATCTTCATTTCGACTAGCAGCACTTTGAAATTACATGGCCCAGAAGGAGCTGTTTGACAGGCAAGTTACCAAAAGAGGAGGTGGACAAGTAAGCAGAGGAGATCAAGACCAAACTGCAGAAATTGAGCAAACTGTGAGTATTTACAATCCCTGAGGAGGCAATAAAAATTAGGGAGATTCACTATTATACCCAATATAGGAGCCCAAATTATATAAATACCCTATATGAAATGGACTTTAAAAACACACCCAAAACCCATTTACAACATAACAAAAAGGCTTTTAACTTTTTATAAATTGCAAAATTGTCATCGATTTCTTAAAACAAGCACAACCCCAAAACCTCATAAACAAACCCAAAATACTCAATAGGGCATCAAAATAATTTAATAATCAAAATTAAATTAAATAGAGCCAGTTGTTATTTTTTGGGTTTTTTTTGGTTTGTTTATAGAAATTAAATGGTATAGGGGTTATTTATATTTTTTGTGCTAAGAATGGGTATATGACTAAATATCTCTAAAAACTATTCCTGGCTAGAAGAGACTCAAAATATTCAGGGAAGTAGCAGCAACAGAAGAGGCAATAAGGTCATCTCGGTATCAAAATATTAATGACAAACCAAAGATCCAAAGGGTTCCCGTCATGTTCCGAGATCACTCAAATTTCAGAGGATACTTCGAGCCAACGGTAATTGCCATCGGTCCTATCCACCATGGTAAACTAAGGTACGAGTGGGGAGAGGAACTCAAGCTTCAATTAGCGGTAAATTTTGTCAGAGACAGTGAGCAGAATGAAGTACGTTTACTCAAGAAGGTTGACGAGTACATCAAGGAACTAAGGGAGTGCTATGACAAGGAAGCAATAAAGAACTATGACAACGATTCCCTCGCATTGATGTTGTTCGTTGATGGGTGTTCGACGCTGGAATTCATATACAAATATGATGACTTGGAATCTTTTCAGATCAAGAAAGACCGGGTGGTCTTTGCAGAACGGGACATGTTCTTGCTAGAGAACCAACTTCCTTATCAACTCCTCAAGCTGTTGATGAGCTCCAGCAACATACATGAGGCCTTGAAGGACTCAATCGAGAGGTTTGTTCAGATGCACGGGGTTGCACCAGGTGCAACTAAGCAGCATCCTCAACACGAAACAATACCCATGGAACCAGAGCCAACTCATCTTCTTGAGTATCTTCTGACAACAATGCTAGGATATCCACCTAAGAGAAAAAGTGAGACAAGAGCAAGTGCCCAATCTATTTGCAATGTACAAGAGCTTCAGGCAGCCGGGATCCATTTTAGGCAGAGAAAGGGGCCAAGCGTATTGAGCGACATATATTTTAAGAGCTATATATGCTGTGGGTTCCTTTATCTTCCCAAAATAAAAGTAGACGACTTGATGCGGCTTAAGTTCATGAATTTGATAGCCTACGAAATGTGTCCCGATTTCCAGAATGATTTCGGGGTCGCCTCTTACATAAGCTTCCTCAATTCACTCATCGATCATCAGGATGATGTGAAGCATCTGAGGAAAAAGCACATACTTCGAAACTTACTTGGGAGTGACGAGGAGGTGGTTCGACTCTTCAATGAGATGGACACTATCGTGGTGCCTAACAATCAATTTTCCGACAAGGTTAAAAGCATGATAGAAGCTCACTGCAACGCCACGTGGAAGATATGGATAGCTCAATTCTTTCACGACCATTTCAGCAAGCCCTGGGTTTTGGGTTCCATTGGTATTCTCTCAGGGCTTGGGATGATCGCTGTTCAGACGTGGTACACCGTCAATTCTGATAACCCTTCATCTCCATGTAAGGCCTTACTTGAGTACCTGAAAGCGCGCGGGTACTAAAAGGACTACGTACTTTAGCTAAAAGCATAGTCTGGCAGCATATGATGTGGTAATTAACATATACGAACTTGATATTATAATTAATGTAATAAGTACACATCAATTGCGCTTAAGTTTGTTGTGATTCCTTCAGCCTTTTTCAGGTACTAAAAAGACATTTGCTGCTTTGCAATTTGTGTGCTGCATGGTTCTATACGTCCCCCCAATTACGACGTCTTCTAGAGGTTTTCACAAGTCATGGCTTCTCAAGGGTCCTCTCTCCATTTGGTATTTTACTGTCAGCAGATGTTACTAAAATAAGGCAAGTTGAAAATTGTGCCTTTTTCTTAATTTGGTGGAATTTTTTTATTTATTTATATATTTTAGTTGAAGTTTGTGTGTAACATTCTTATTGTAAGTTGTCATTTCATAATCGATGTGATTCTCAAAAAATATATAAACAATAAATAAATAAACAATTTGTGATCATGTGTGGCCTTTGTTGTAATTAATTCCTAGATTAATCATGCAGATTACATGTTGGAAGCCTCTTGTTTGTTTTATAGCATTTCCAAACTTTAAAGAAAAGAAAAAAGATATTGCAAGAGGGATCTCATATTCTGTCAAATTTAACTAATAATATTATGTGAGAGTCAATGTGTCTATTAATGCAACAAGTTGACACTACTGACCATATAATATCAAAGAATATTGTGTTTACTCTGGTAAATCATTTCACAAAATTGAGTCAGGAGAGTTAAATACAACCTTCGCTTACATCAAATTTGGAACTTTTTAGGACGATAAAGCACATTCAAACATTATGGCTTAAGTGACTTTGCTTTGCTTTTTGGCGCATGTATTTATGTATAATAATAAACTATACTTTTCAGCATATTTTGTTTTGAATGTCTAAATTCATGGCAAAAGAATCTAGTTTAGTTATCTAGTGATTTTTTAGGGGATAATTGTATCTAAATTGAAGATTTTACCGGTCCAATAGATAGAAAATTGATGAAATTTGAAGGAAAAGTAAAAATTGGACATGCGCCATAATTGGAGGACCAAAATGATTCAAAAATGAGTTGGAGATCAATATAAAACTCGAGTATAAGTTTATAGACCATTACAAATAGATACCATTTAAATAAAGAAACTCTCGAAACCAAATGGAATGATAATAAGCTAGCCTGATTTAAGTGATGCTATTTTATGATTTTAGTAGATGCATCTGCAAGATGGGTTTTCACCTTGTGAACTCGTAATGCATTTACTAGACTTCTTATCAAGTAATTAAATTACTCGTAATGTGAGCACAATTCCTCACCCTCCTACGTTTACTTTCCAAAACTTTTGATAACTATTGCATTATCACTTGGGCATTGATGTTGAGTATCCAATTCCCCATATCCATATCCAAAATGGCTTAGCAAGAGTTTTTATTAAGCGTCTTGCTTGCACTTTGCTTTTGAGAACAAAGCCGCCAATTTTGGAGACATATGCAGCATCATACTTACGATTGAGAACCGTTGCCAACCATCAATATTCACTTTTACAATCATTTGTTCGGTTGAGAACTATTATACCAACCATCAATACTCTCTTTTACAACTTGCTTTTGAGAGGCAACCCAATATTTCACATTTGAGGCTTTTTGGTTGTGAAGCTTATGTGCCTATTAATTGTTCCCTCACAATGCACTAAAATTGGTCCTCAACGTGGAGTCCATGGACTCCCGGGTTGTATTGACTTTAATTCGCCGCATATTATTCGATATATCTCAAACCCTTCACGGGTGGATTTGTAACAATAAAAAGCTCTCCCTCGCCTGGTGAATTTGTTAAACTAAACTTTGATGATGGTCTGATGCTGCGATCAGACTATGTAGCTCTTGAGTGTCTTAATGCTTTTGGTTAATCATCTTAATGCTTTTGGTTAAGCTTCTGCTTCCTGTGATGAGTTGTGAGTTTAAAGTTTTTTGTTGGACCCCAAGCATATAACCAGCTGTTCCTTTTGTAGAGTTTTTACAGAACTTGCTTAGATACGAGAATAAAGTTGCAAGCAACAACTTTTAAGTTTTCCCAAACAGCACTTCTTCCATATACAATGATTGGCGTATATGCTAAACTTGTGATGAAGTTAAAGTCACTATCAAATGTGTGAATTTCAAGAAATCATTCGAAGCCTCCCATGCAAATAAAGTCATTATATTTGCCTTTTCCTTTTGGCCTGGAAAGCCACAAGATGTACTTGCTCAATAGCAAAGTGCATATCCAAATATATTTGAATAATAAGGGTGACGGATCCTATATTCTTAGTTAAATTTCAAGTGCCTAAAACCTATGGTTTACTATAAAATGCAGAAACTAGGGAATATCAAAGCTTTGCTTTGTTTAGACGAGCACCTAGAAAATTAGCCTGAGATTGGAAGTGAAAAAACCATAGTTTCCATGGGGGAGGCAAGGGAAATTCGTCAGAAGAGATTCAAAGAATTGAGGGATGCACCAAAAAGTCCAATACACAGCTCGCAACCGAAGATCCAAAAGGTTCCCTTCATGCTCCGGGATCACAAAAATTTCGAGAAATACTATGTGCCAAGGGCAGTAGCAATTGGCCCTTTCCATCATGATAATCCAAGGTGCAAGCTGGCACAAAAATACAAGCTTATGTTGACATCAAAGTTTGCCCAATTTGTTGGCCAGACAGATGAAGATTTGTATAAGAAGATTGAGGAGAAGATCAAAGAACTAAGGGAATGCTACGTCAAGGAAGAAATAGAGGACATTGATGATGATACCCTCGCCTGGATGTTGTTCTTAGATGGGTGTTCAACCTTACAATTCATATACTCCCTTATGCACGAGCATGAAGAGTTTGAAAAATTGTTTGAAATAAAAAGAGACCAGGTAGCCTTTGCACAGCAAGACTTATTCTTGCTGGAGAATCAAATCCCATATCAAGTCCTCGAGCTGTTGATGAGCTCAAGCAACAGACGTGAGGATTTGAGACGCGCAATCGAGAATTTTGTTCGGATGCACATTATTGTACCCACAGAGAAGCAATCAAAAGGGCAGGAACAGAAGCACCAACCAGGAATAACAGAAAACAGGGAACAGAAGCAAGAACCAGACACGACAGCAAGCATGGAACAGAAGGTAGACATAACAGAAAACACAGAAACAAAGCAACAACCAGGAGTAACAACAGATGCGAATCAGAAGCAACAACCAGGCGTAACAACAGATGCGAATCAGAAGCAACAACCAAGCGTACCAATACCCATGGAGAAAGAGCCCATTCATCTTCTTGACCTTCTGCGCAAAAGAATTATAGGTTCACCAAAAGAGGATGTTCCGAAGAAAGGAGTTGGAGAGTTCTCTAAACAAACTTTTCGCAATGTGCAGGAGCTTAGTGCAGCCGGGATACATTTTCAGCCCAGTAAGAGTAACTTCTTGGGGGACATATCTTTTAAGTCTCATTGCTTTGCAGGATTCCTTAGTCTTCCTCCAATATCAGTAGACGACTCAACAGGGCCTAAGTTCATGAATTTGATAGCCTATGAAATGTGTCCTGATTTCCAAAATGATTACGGGGTTACCTCTTACATAGGTTTCCTCGATGCACTCATTGATCATGCTGAAGATGTTAAGAAGCTAAGGTCAGCGTCTGTGCTGTTCAACTTTCTTGGGAGTGATAAGGAGGTGGCTAAACTCTTCAATGAGATAGGCACTGACTTGGTACCTAACACTGCCATATACCTCAGTGTTAAAGCCGAATTAGAAAAGCACTACAAAACCAAGTGGAAGACCTGGATGTCTCAGTTCTGTCACGATCACTTCAGTAGCCCCTGGACTATCCTGGCTTTCCTTGGGGTCTTATCAGCACTTGGGTTAAGCGGCATCCAGACTTGGTACACAGTCCATCCTTAACCCTCTCTCTGTGAGGCTGTATGCCAGTACTTGAAAACACGGCTACACATAGCCTGAGAGATACATATAGGTACTAAAAGACATGCTTCGGTTGTTTTTACATGCATTTCTTCTTTCTGGTTTGTTTGGCTACATGGTTTTATACCTTCTAGTTGCCGGTGCCAGTTTTGTGAGGGTCCTCTCCATCTGGTAATTCCAACCTATCAGATCTCATTTATATTTCTGTGTGTGCAGGTGTGACTATAATAAGCCAAGTTGTCTTAATTGGTTGAGGTGTTTATCAGAATGTAATTTAATTTTGTGTGGCCAATGTGTTTGCAAGTTTTCGTTTAAGCAACCAAGTGATTCCATATGTTGCCTATTTTATGAGTTTCAGTAAACTAACCAGCATGTTACATGTTGCAAGAAACATTTCCCAAACATTTCCAAAGCCTCTTGACAAAATTGGTCAGGTGCACAGCAACCTCAGCTTAAATCGAATTTTCTGTTCAAATTGACAAAACCAAATGCAACCACCCAAAAAGCTCAGCTGAAATCGAATTTGGAGTTGCATTTTAAGTTCTAACCGACCCCAATTAGACCAACTTGACAAAAAGATTAGTCCAAACAAAATCAGATGAGGTGTAAACATGATTAGTCCAAACAATTTTAGAAAATCATTGAGATTTGAGTTACTTGTTGTGACCCTATGAATTCTGCATCAACTTCAATTAACTTTTCCATCTTCAAAACCTGGCCTATACAACTCATGATTTAGAGGTATTGTCTCAGCAATGCAACAGTAACCATTATTCTTTTTTGTTCGTTTTCTTTTTTCTTACAAACCAAAATGGGTAAACCAACAGGACAAGAAAACTAACCTTTATTGATTTGATTGCACAGCATAAAATATTAAATAATTAATTAATTAAACAAATTGACTTGCAAGTAAGAACACAGCTAGGTAAATTATTTGAAATTTAAAATGATTAAAGCCATGTTCAACAACAAGAGTTTCTAAGTATTGTACATATAATAATAAGGGAGGATTACTTTTTCTTCCTTTTTTTTTCCTTTTTGTTATAAAGAAAGAGTAGTTGATTCATAATGATTTGCTGACAACTATTAGCAATTGTATGTATTTTCAAGATGCAAATTTATCGACGCAAATTGCATAATACAAATAATATCAGTCCTAATCTCTATCCTGTATCAAGTTGTTGATCATCTTTACCAAAGGAAGAGTCCCCTTTGCCATAATTTCTATTCTACTAGCATTAGAAGCATGAGAAAACAGTGAAAGCCCAAAAAATACAAGATCAGGTAGAAAGAGTCGAGATGACAAGAATCCGTGCCAATAACGGGGTTCTAGATCAAAGAATGCATTGAAAAACCTCCGAGTACTTTTCAAATCAAGCTTAAGCAGAATAGCCATACCAAAACAGAAAAACTCCCTTTGTCTCCTCCTTTCTATGGGCCATAAATCTTTCCAAACTTCTGCAGACAGTTCATTTCCTGAAAGAATTCGATCAGAACCAAGGTACTGAACTATCGCATTTGCAACAATAGGAGCCGCTGCCAGAGTCCTTGCAACCATATAACCAGTTGAAGGATGCACCATCCCAGCTGTACCACCAATTCCAACAACTCTTTGAGGGAGCACTGGAAGGGGGCCCCCCATTGGAATGACACAATGCTCATCCTCTTCAATGCTCTTAATTTTAATGCCTAGGTGCCTTAACCTAGCAACCATTCTATCCTGGATATCTTTCATAGGTACTCCAGGCCGAGCTACCAGGGAAGTTTCTTCAAGAAATATCCTGTTGGATGAAAAAGGCATTGCATATAGAAAAGTAGGGATCCTAGCATTTCTCTCCTTCAGTTCGATATTATTGTTCAAGTGTGAGTCTCTCCAATCCATAAAAACCATCTTATCTACATCAAATGGATGCTCTTCAACCTCCGCCAAAATCCCATAAGCCACTTGGTAACCTGGATTGTAGGGCTTATCATACTGTACAAGGCATCTTGAAAAACCAGTTGCATCAAGAACCACAGCAGCTTGAATAGTGACACCATCATTGCAAATCAACAGTGATTTTTCCTCCTCGTGAATAACCTTATTTACTTTAGCTTGGTGAAATTTGACACCATTCGATATGCATTTTTGCAGCATCTTGGACTTAAGCTGCTTCCTGTTAACCCTTCCATAAGGTCTGTCAAGATCCTTTTTCGTCTGCTCATCTATGAACACAACAGCACCAGACCAGGTAGTGTCCAGGCAATCAAGCAAATCCATGGCCTCAAATTCATCCACCCAAACACCATAATTATTGGGCCAAATTAATTTGGGAGACGGGTCAATCGAGCAAACAGAAAGCCCTGCTGCTGAGACTTGCTGTGCCACGGCAAGTCCTGCAGGGCCGCCGCCCACAACTGCAAGGTCCACCACAAGACCCTTTGATGGGTCATACATGGGAAGCTCAAAGTCAAGACTCTCCTTCTTGGTTTCTGGAACAAGCTCCAGAAGAGCACTGCTACTAGCCTTAACAAGACCAGTCCGGCTCAATTTCATATGAGACTTTCTAAGACCACATCTCAGCTCCTGGTTTTGAAGCTTCGAAGAATTCAAATTACTCACTTTCTCTGAAAACCCATGAAGCGGGTGCAAAAATTCAAGCTTGTTATGAGTTTTAAGTAATGTATCCATGAATTCCCAACACTTTTCCCAGATATCTCGCTAAAACTCAAACTGGGTAGCCTGAAGTTCCTGAAACTACAGTCTGGGCGTGAAGAATTCTCGCAGTTCTCAACTGAGAACTCAAAATTTCCGAGATGGGTTCTCTTTAGGAAATTTAATTTTCACACATACATAAAGAAAACAGCAACTGGAGCACTAGCATTAAAGCCAGAACAATCCTTTCAATCCTGAAAAGATTTTTCTGGGAATTTAGAAGAACAGATGTACAAAAATCTACAAGGAAGGAAGCTCACAGTGAATTAAAGTAGAGAATTTATTGCTTACCAGAGAGCTCAGAGATATGAGAAAGAAAGAAGAAATCATTTTGCAGCCCAAACTCTCCGAGTGACCCAAAGAGATTTGCAAAGGTGAAGCTTGTGTGGCCTGTTCTTGACGACGACAAACTCAAGTGGTATGTGGTGGAAGTCTACTGTGTCCTCCGTGTCATGAAGTGGCCCGCAGTTCCTCGTCCCAGTTGAGACACGTGTCAACGTGATCATCATTGTGCTTGTGTTCTTTCTTTGTGAACCAATAATGGAGGTTTGAGTCACATCATTTAGGCGACCAATTTTTCTGGTAAGTTGCCGTTTTTCCTTAGTGCAAATTTACCTCTTAAACTTTTCTTTTTCAGCTAATTAAAGACGTCATCTTGATTGGTTCTCTTCTCCTTATATCACTGGTGTAGCGAAAGCTAGATTAATTTGTCCTGTTTCTTTGTAGTTGTTGTTGTGTTCGGGGTTTTTCCCCTCTAGTCTACCAAAAAAGAAAAAAAAAGACGTCATCTTGAAGATACTATGCAAATGAGCTGGGCAAATATGTAATTCAACAATTTAGGTGACATGTTGTTTATACATTCGTAAAGCCGATCACTCCAATCAACTTGAGAATATTGTTGTATTAACTATTATTTTATTATTTATTTTTTTATATTTTACATTTACTTTTCTCTTTTATGAAAAGTAGATGGGAGGGAGGAAATGATATTTTGTTATAAAATATTGGTGGGACTTAATGTATATATTGCTTTTGAGGTGGGCAACAATCCTTTATTAGAGGGATAGGTAAATTTTGTCACCTTGAATGTCTACTCCATTTTGGCAAGAAGAAAAAGAAATGTGTACTCCATTGGAGGATAAAAATGTTTATGTGCCAATGCTTGTTTACTCTTTTGTACATGTTTTGAGGTCCTGTTTAGTTTGCGGAAAAAATTTGATGGGAAATAATTTCCCATGTCTTTCCCAAGGGTTGAGAAATGGAAGATTCATTTTCCATGTTTGGTAATCCTGGGAAAGTAACCAAGAAATACCACTTTATTTCCTTTCACATGTTTGGTTTGTGTATGAATGTAAAACAAAGTTTGTTTAATTTTTCAATTATACCCATATGAAATCAAATTAAAAAATGCATTTAATGCTATATTGTAATTCTAAATTGTTCATGAGGACAAAATGGTCATGAAAAATGTGCATTTAATGTTGGTTCATTTTCCCAAACTTTCCCATAAGGAGGAAAACAAAACCCAAGGGGGGAGGAGGACTTCATTTTCCCCCCTACTTTCCTATGTGCCAGACAACCATTTCCTATACGTGGACTTACCAAACATGAGAAAGCAATGGATTTCTCAACCCCAAGCCTCCTTTCCAATGAACCAAACTGGACCTTGGATTCTACAAAAAATATAGCCAATATAATCCTTGTTATTAGGGTGGCAAATGATAATTTACTTTTTTTTATGTTACCAAAATAAATGTGGATAAAGAAATGAGTAAGGGTACAACATATTATCTCAACTTCTTTTTTAATACAAGCAATATAGGTGAAGGAGGGTTCAAATACAGGACCTCCGTTGCAAGGAAATGTTCTTAACGACTTGAGCTAGAAGTCTTTTACATATTATCCAAACTTTTTAGTATCAACTGATGTGGAACATATGAAATCGTGTCTCAGAGAGAGTAAATAGACAACCGGAATATGATTGGACAAGGATTTCAATCCCAAATCTAACTAATAAAATCTTGCAGCAGAAGTAAATTAACACAAGGATTTTTGTACCCAATGGTACGAGGAAAAAACCCAACCGGGAAAAACCTCTAGAAATTCACTAAGAATGGACTATTACAAGACTCGAGAAGATAAACTCTAAACAAGAATCTATCCAATACTTTTGTCTTGCCTTACTCAGTCCTTGCTTGAACTCTCTCGAATCGATGATCCTCACGAACAAGCATGCCCACACACAGCTGCCAATATGGAATATGAAATATGAAGATGCAAACTAGAATTAAAAAGCTTCACAAAGTTGCTTTATCATTCTAATTTTTCATGAACTCACCTTTGCTTCTCTTAATATATCTCAAATCAATTTTTGTAGAAGTAAGTAACAAAGGTCTTCAAGCTTTGTTTTATATCAATAGAAATCACGTTCCCAAAAAGAGTAGGAAAAAGTAGAATTGGTTTTAAAGTGAAAAAGAGGCAAACAATTTTGCTAATTGATTTCATTATGAATTTCATTCCTAATAAAACTAAATCACAAAAATATAGTTTTCCTAATATGATATGCAAATGCAAATTACCTTGTAGACATAGTCAACCCTTGATCTGCTCAGTCTGGATAAGTCTTGTGGCCCAAGTTAATTTGCCTAAAAATTAGGCCTAAATCTACACAACGAGGACACAATTACAAGTCTAGGAAATTAAGCCAATTCCTAAGTAAATTCACATTTACAATCTCCCCCTTTGGCATTTCCTAGACAAAACCCCAACACAAGGAAAAAAAAAACCCACCCAATCTCAACTTGATCAAAGATTCGACTCTGCACAAGTAAATTAGATAGCATATAGTTGTTAGAGTATCACAACCACAAGTACTCCCCCTCGATATAACCACTTATGCAGAACCAAGGCTCCCCCTTAATCATAGCAGAACAAAACTCCCCCTTAATCACAGCAAAGTGACCAATTAACGTAGGGTTTGCACTAATCTCCCCCTTTTTGGAAAGGAAAGCCAAAGATGTATGACCATCACCTGTATCTGGACAACTCTGCACACTTGCACAAGAATCATGAAAAGCGTTCATACCCAGACAAACACATGCAATAGATGAACCAGAAGAATGAATGTAAATGAATGCTGAACAGATAATCAGGGTAGCAAGACACAAGCAAAACAAATTTGTGGGGGGAAACAAGTAGAGTGTCGCAACAAGTTATTTGGCGTGATACAAGCATAGCATTTCAGACATACTCAACATGGATGTTCATAAACCACAAATAATAATGAGATTAAAAACCAAAGACATGGAACAGGAGTTGAGATGGCCAAGTTAGAGAGCAAAGTGCTTAGATTCAATTAAGAAGATTAAAAAAAAAAAAGCAAGGCCTAACGAAGACAACGTGTGTCTCACTTGGTCTCAATGAATTCTGCACAGGGCACACACCAAGAATATTGACAGAGTGCAGGAAGAATTTTTATGGGTTGTGTTTGTGCCTGATGAATCTCGGCCATGAGCTGGCCGAAGGAGCCCTTTCTCTCGGCCTTGGCACTTGTTCGCAGAGGCTGAAACGCAGCGTTTCGCCAGGGCATTGCGCTTTCTTTAAAAATAAAAGAGGAAATGCCAAGGCATAATCATCTCGGCCTCAAGCATAGGCCGAGGCCGAGGTCGAACAAAATCGCGGCCAAGACATTAAAGGCAAATCATCACATGACAGCAGGGCCCCAGGCTTCATTTAATGAAGTAGTGCCTGTTTAATGCAGCAAACCCATTGGCCACAAAGTAGCATTTAATGCTTAAGGGAAGGTGGGAAGTGACTGAAGTCAGGATTTGGTGATGAAGATCAGAGTGATTAGACATAGACATTCTCACAAGGATTCTGACAGCTTGAGATGTTGGTTCACCAGCTATCCAGGCCATAAATGCGTCTCCACGGCCAG
>NW_018922672.1:24961-42106 GCF_002207925.1 Prunus avium
AAATTCAGCCTCGATTACTCATCCAGGGACTCTTCCTATAAATACAAGACTCGAGCTACATTCAAAGGGTTCAAACACCAAAACAAGCCTCCCACGGAGCAACTTATTTTTTTCTGTAATGCACTTTCAATATCTTTACTTGCTTTCCTAGGAGTAGTGTTAGGTTGTAAGCAGAATCCATTCATCAATATATCATACGACCCTTGATTTTCAAGGCGCCGGAGCACCATCTCTATTTGTTCGTTCACTCACCCCATATATCACACGACCGTCGCTCCCTGAGCAGCGCGCCGGAGCACCGCCCAAAACCCACCACCAACACCATCACTCGACGGCCTTGTAGTTCAGGCCGTGAACCTAACAGCTGAGACCAGTTCCTCTCTCGGCTACAATCGTTTGACCAGGAAGACAGATCAAACAGGCGCACCATTCATCCATCCAAAACTCATCGAAACATCAACGCACGGTAAACCGTGCTGGCACGCCCGCGCACAACCGCACCGCACCCAAAAGCAGGAAACCCCGTGTTAACGCACATCCCCTCGGCCCGGAACTCCAGGCCGTGAGATTTGCGCGGCAGACAGGTTGTCAATCTAAGCACTCAGCAGAAGGACCATTTTAACCACTAATCTCAAAGGTTCAATCTCAATAGTATTCACAGTTGTAAAACACATTAGAAAGAGAGATGTCAATCTAAGATCAAGTAAACACGAAGCAATTCCAAGAGAGTTTAGCTCATTTCCCAACAAGCCGTAAAGAACACCAATCAAAACAAAGGCAAAATATATAGAAAAAAGTTTTAAGATTTTTTTTTATAAAAAAATGAAAAATAAAATAAAATGCAATTTTTACACAATGAGATGCATTTGAGACAGTAGCCTTGCTGTTCAAAAGATAGTACAAATGCCAATGGACTTTCGGAGGTGTTCAAATCTAGTAGTATCTAAGGGTTTTGTAAAATATCAGCAAGTTAATTGTCACTATTCACATAATCAAGTCGAAGAGCCCCATCTTCAACCAACTCACGAATAAAATGATGTCGGATATCAATATGCTTGGTTCGGGAATGCTCAACAGGATTCTGAGAAATATTTATGGCACTTTGATTATCACAGAAAATGAGCAGCTTACCTTGATTAAAGCCATAATCACACAACATTTGCTTCATCCACAAAACTTGAGTACAACAACTCCCAGCTGCGATGTACTCAGCTTTAGCTGTGGAAAGTGATACACAGTTTTGTTTCTTACTGTGCCATGAAACCATATTGTTTCCACGATAAAAACAGCCACCATATGTGCTTTTTGATCATCAATATTTCCAGCCCAGTCTGCATCTGAATAACCTGCAATTTCAATGTTGGAATCAGATGAGTAATAAATTCCCTATTTGAGAGTACCACTTACATATCTAATGATTCTTTTAACATCGAGTAAATGAGATTCTTTTGGACAAGACTGAAATCATGCACAAACACCAACAAAAAATGATATATCAAGTCTACTAGCAGTTAAGTAGAGTAAACTCCCTATCATGCTCTTGTAAAGTGTCTGGTCAACATCTTTTCCAGTTAGATCTTTATGAAGCTTGGTAGTGGTTGCTCATGGGATTTGTGACTGGCTTTGCACTTTCCAATCCAAACTTTGAAACCAAGTCCTTCGCATACTTAGTTTGAGATAGAAACATCCCATCTTTTAATTGTTGTACTTGTAATCCAAGGAAGTAAGTTTGTTCACCACTCATACTCATTTCAAATTCATTTTGCATGACGTCAGTAAATTCAGAAACAAAGGCATTTGAAGTTGAACCAAAAACAATATCATCCACATATATTTGTGCAACCATTAGATCATGATCAACCCTTTTGACAAACAAGGTTTTGTCAATTGTGCCCATGGTGTAACCCTTTAGCAACAAATGAGAGGATAATCTCTCATACCAAGCTCGAGGAGCTTGTTTTAAGCCATACAAAGCCTTTCTGAGCCGATACACATGATCAGGATGAAAAGGTTCTTTAAATCCTGCAGGTTGTTCAACATACACCTCTTCCTTGAGCAAGCCATTTAGAAATGCACTTTTGACATCCATTTGATACAACTTGAACTTTAGATGACAAGCAACAGCCAGCAACAATCTAACCGATTCCAAGCAAACAACTGGAGCAAATGTTTCATCGAAATCAATGCCTTCAACTTGAGTATATCCTAGAGCAGAATTTCTCACAACATTTCCCTTCTCATCTGTCTTGTTTCTGAAGATCCATTTTGTACCAATGACATTGGTGTTAGTTGGTCTCTGAACAAGATACCAAACATCATTTCTAGTGAATTGATTGAGCTCCTCTTGCATAGCTAAGATCCATTCATTGTCCACAACAGCCTCTTTGACATTTTTTGGTTCGAGATGAGATACATAGCATAAATAGCTTATCTCTTCTGTAAGTTGAGCCTTTTGACTTCGAGTCATTCTTTGAGCATTGGGATCACCAATGATATCTATAACCTGATGATCTCGTTGAACTTGTTTGACTCCTGGACGTTGAACTTGTGAACTTGTATTACTGGTCTCAACGATTGTGGCAATGTGGTCTTGAATGTCAATGTCACTATGATCAGTTGTAGAAGCTTCCTTCACATTAGATAAACTTTGTGGCACTGGAATATCAACACACTCATCAAAAGGTTCGAATTCATATGTCTTACAATCATCAATAACAACATATATCAATTCCATGACAATTTTGGTTCGATGATTGTAAACTCTATAAGCCATAGAATTTAAGGAGTAACCAAGAAAAGTATCGGTATCACTACGGGCATCAAACTTTCCCACCAAATCTCTATCCTTATAGATGTAGCAAATACTATCAAAGATTCGAAGATGACTTACATTGGGTTTCTTACCTTTCCAGAGCTCATATGGTGTGGTGTTTGTACTTGGTCTAAGATACACTCTATTTAAGTTATAACATGCTGTACCAATAGCTTCATCCCAGAAACGCTTGGCTAGATTTGCAGCATTTAGCATGACTCTTCCCATCTCAATCAGTACTCTATTCTTACGTTCAACAACACCATTTTGTTGTGGTGTTATTGGAGCAGAAAACTCATAAACTCATGAGCAATTCCATTAGTATTGCAAAAATCATGAAAAGATGCATTTTCAAATTCAGTCCCATGATCTGTTCTAAGACGAACTACTTTATCATTTTTCTCATTTTGAATCTTAAAACAAATTTTAGAAAATGAATCAAATGCATCGGATTTAGCAGCAAGAAAGTCTACCCAAGCATACCTTGAAAATTCATAAACTAAAACAAGAATGTATTTCTTACCACCAATGTTGTGAGTTGACATTGGACCAACCAGATCCATATGCATAAGCTCAAGAATTCTGGTGGTTCCAATGAACTTAGTTGCACTGTGAGCTGTCCTAGTTTGCTTCCCAATTTGACATCCTCCACACACTCCTTCAGGCTTTCCACTTAGTGATGGTAGTCCACGAACGTAAGACTTCTTTGACAACTTGAGCAAATCTCGATAATTCACATGTCCTAATCTTTTGTGCCAAAACTCCACTTGATCATCTGCTGCCTTGAAACACAAATTTGAATTGTCAGTGCTAGTGCAATAACAATTCTCTTTTGATCTTGGTGCACATATAACTTGCTTGCCACTTAAATCACTAACTATGCAATTTTTGGTGTTGAACTTAACTTCTCCAAACTCATCACATAACTGACTAATACTCAAAAGATTAGTAGTTAGTCCATCAACAAGTATAACATCATTTAAGGGAGGTAAGCCAACAATCTTGATAGTACCTTTACCTAAAATGCAAGCTTTCTTATCGTCACCAAAGGTTACAGACCCACTTACCTTCATATCGACGAAAGATTCAAACCAATTTTTGTCACCTGTCATGTGTCTAGAACAACCACTATCAAAGTACCATTTGTCTTTGAGACATGCACTCAGAGCTGTAAATGCAACCATACAAACAACATTAGTCTCATCTATGTTAGAAGTGATAGCTAAGGAACATAGTAAGTTCTCTTGAACATTTTCTTTTCTTGATCCAGCTTGTTCCTTTTTCTTCCATATCCATTTCTGCTTCATTGTTCCAGATTGCATTAAAGCTGACAATCTGCAAACTTCTTTTGCTAACTCTGAAATTTGATTTTGAAGATTTTCTGCAGTAAACTTGTCAAACTTTTTAACTCTATTTTGACATCTTGGCCTAATATGACCTGTTTCTCCACAACCATGACACACTTGATTAAACCTTTTTGGCACAAAACTAGTCATAACATTATCATGTAAAACAGTTGCATTCATATTTTTAGAGGCAATATCAGAAGCAACACTGTTAGAGTTAATAATAGGTTTAACAAATTTAGTCACAGAATTAGTTGAAGAGGAGAGTTTGAAGCCTATACCTGTTTTGTCACCATTTGGTTTACCCATTTCAATCATTCTGTCAAGTTTTTCAGCTCCTATGATCAATCTGTGCAGTTTCTCCTCAGCTTCCTTGAGCTTTTCCTTCAACAAGTCTCTCTCAGCAAGTAAGTTGTTGACTTAGGATCGAAGAGATGTTTCAGTCCTCTGCCACTCATCCTCCTATTTGTGCACTTTGATCTTGAGTCCATCATTTTGTTTCTTCACTTTGTCAAAGTTAAGATACAATTCCTTGTACCTTTCTCTGGTTTCTTCAATATCTACGTCCTCCTCATCTGAATCATCAGATTCATCATTGTTTTCAAGGGCAACAAAAGCAATCTCTTCCTCCTCAACCTTAGACATATCTGACTCACTGTCACTCCAAGAATTACACTACTACAATAAAGTTAATAGACAACGGTTTTTAGCCGTTGTTAAAAGTCTTCTAAAACCGTTGAGGTTAGGAGTGTCGTCTTTTCTACCTATTTATGACAACGGTCAAAAATCGTTGTAATATGTCACTTTCAACAACGGTTTTTAAGGAAAACCGTTGTCAATTCTCATAACAGGTGTAAAAGAGCGACCGTTGTAATATGGCCCTTTCAACAACGGTTTTTATAATAACCGTTGTAGTAAGTCACCTTCAACAACGGTTTTTCTCAATAACCGTTGTAATATGGTTCTTTCCACAATGGTCATTGATGACTTTGCACAACGGTTTTTAGAATAATCGTTGTAAATGTTCTTATTATACAATGGTTGTTGGTTCAAACCATTGTAATAAGAGGATTTCTACAACAGTTCGAGTGGGTAACCGTTGTAGTTAAGAAGGTGACCGTTGTAATAATGATATTCCTTCAGTACAGAATATGATTTTAAAAAAAATTAGTATTGTTGCATTCCAAAATTAACGAATATAGGCAAAACAATGATGTATTCATATTTCAATATCAAAAGTATTTGAACCATACAATTCCAAAACTGGTTCAATTACAACAATTTGAGGTGTACAGGCAATCTAAAGCTTTGAATTTAATACATACATCCCAAAGCTACCAACCACAGAATCTAAAACTTTGTACATTTTATGTGAAAATTCTACCATTCACAAAATGACAATCAAAGTGATTGCCACGTAATCATGCTCAAAAGAAACCAAAACAATGGTTGATAACCCTGTCCACTATTCTGAGCAAAAAAACCTTGTCCACTTTGAGGTCTGAGCTACACATAATTGGTCATCACATAATCTGCCCACTCACTCCGTACTTCATCAATTTGATTTTGTGTATATGTACAATCATTTGTTTTACTCCACTGTAACAAGATATCAAAAATAAGACTTAGCCAAGTCTCATAATAAAAAAGTAGTCTTAATCAAAGATTTAGTTTCCATTCAAATTAACTTCTTCATTTTACTTTGTAACTGCACCATGTGGTGTGTATGACAAAAGCTAGCTCAAGTTTAAGAGAAAAAGTAGATACTTTGAAGCTAGCTCAGGTCTAGACCTTGCACAATTTAGAGAAGTCCATGGAACCTCTGCCATACAGAACAGAGCCACGATAGTAATCCCAGCAGAATAGCAGAATAGCAGTGACAGAGATTATCTACAAAGCTTTGAAGGAAGACAGTTCTTGAAAGCCAAATAGCAGAAGATCACATTTCATCTAAATTGGTTTTGTGATGAGGCTCCTCCTTACAATTTTGTACTAAAAAACTTTCCATGTTTGAAATGTCAAGGAATAGCTAAAACTTCCATTATTGACAACTCCAAATTCCATATATAGCAAGCTATACAACACATTATAAAAATTCAAAGCACGAAAGCAACAAATTCGCATACCAAAATAAAAGCAAAATAACCACATTTGAGAAACACAAATAATTAATTAATTAAAAATAAGGTATGGTCTCAAATCAAGAGAAGAATGCAAATTCATGCTGCCAGGGATCGAAATTGACTTGGTTAAATAAGATATGAAGCATTGGTCATATCTGAATCAAGTAAAGGAAGGGGCAAAACGGACAATTAAGATGAGAGGAGGCAGCCATCGTGATTGAGAAACAAGGAAACAATGGGAAAACAAGAGAAACATAAATAGAGAAAAGCACTCCAGAGTTCTTACCTATCAAAGCTTCAAAGTGAGTGCAACAGCCGTAGAGGGCAAGAGAGATGGAAAAGCTAAGCACATGCAGAGGAAACAAACAGAGATGGTTAACACCCAAATCACAACAGTGTCGAAATAAATTGAAACCCTAATTTTTTTTTTTCTTTACCTTTGTTGATTGAGGTAGAGCACCCGAAAGCCAACACCCAAATGGTTAGATTAAAACCCAAATCAGTAACCCTAAAATTACAACCCAAATCCCTCTGAACTAGAAGGAGGGAGGAGAGAGAAAGAGACGGGAGAGGGAGGAGAGAGAGAGAGAGAGAGAGTGGAGAGAGGGAGACAAGAGAGACAGAGTCTCTCTGTCTATGGCTGTGGCGAAAGCATGGCGATGAGGTGGGAAGCAAGACCGTGGAGAGAGGTAGAAGAAGATAGAAGAGAGATAAGAGAGAATGAGAACTATCGGGCTTAAGAAAAAATGTTCACTCCGTGTTTTTTTTTAAGCTTCAATTACAATGGTTGAAACGAAACAAAAACCGTTGTAATTAGTTGTGAAAAAAAATCAGAAAACCACATACGCTAAACCACAACGCTTAAAAACCCCCTTTAACAACGGTTACGTAATAACCGTTGTGGAAGAAACAACTACAACGGTTTTGGAGCCAACCGTTGTGTATTCAGCGTTGTCTTTTTGAATATTTGTAGTAGTGTTATAAGAGGCTTTTAGGGCTTTCTTCTCCTCTTTTTGTTTAGAGATAGTGTTTGCACACTCTTTGGCTTCATGTCCATACCCTGAACATGCATACAGTGGCGGATCCAGGATTCGAAATCCGGCTGGGCGAAACTTAAATTAAAAACTCGACGTTATGAGTGAATCTCATTAATAAACATAAAAATATACACCTAGTAGGAGGACATAATGAGCCTTACCATCAAATGCATTTCTATATATAAATAAAAGTTTAGCAACAAAGAAAAAACTAATCTTTTTCTTTAAAAAAAAAAAATTCCAACAAATTCTTTGTTTTCTTGGGGTTCGGATTGTGATCTGACATAACAAAAGATAAACTATTTAATCCGACATCCCAAAAAAAAAATGAAATAAATTCTCATAATAACATCAATGCCTTTAATCAAACATTAACATATCAAGAACAAATCAAACATCTCAACAATACCAATATCAAATCAAACATCTCAAAAAAATTCCAAAAATCAAAGACCTCATTAATTTCAACAAAGTCAGCAAATTAAAATTCATTCTTAAGTAACCGCTAGAACATATTAGAACACATAACTTCTAACCTAGTTAAAATATGTTAGATTCAATGTTGTCATATACAACATCTTAAAATTTGAGGTAGGTAATTAAAGAGAAGATAATTAAAGAGGAGATAATTAAAGAAGAGAGAAATTTTAGGTTATGAATACATGTGGGTTGCTCTTTGGGTGGGCATAGGTTTGTATGTTTCACATGAGTTGGCCTATTATATATGGGTATTTTTTATTTTTTAAAATTTCGGGGTAGGCAGCAGCCTACCTTGCCCTAGGCATAGGACCGCCCCTACATGCATAACACTTCCTTCCTTCAGACTTGGGAATGAATCTTTGAGACCTATCTTTTGAAGTCTTGTTTATAGAAGATCTTGTACCTAAACCACTTTCTTTAGAATTTTGCTTCTTCAGTAGCTTTTGAAAATGACGAGTGATTAAGGCAAGTTGCTTCGGATCAATCTCATTACAATCATCATCTTCTTCTTTTGTAACATTCAATGCTAAATTCTTATTGGCCTTCTTTACAGGACATAACTCTGACTCATAGGTTTGCAAGGCTCCACTAAGATCATCAAGAGATAAAGTATCTATATCTCTTGCCTCTTCTATGGCAGTCTTCTTGGGATGAAGTCTGACATGCAATGATCTCAGAATTTTTTCTACTACTTCCACTTCTGGTATAACTTTTCCCAAGCTTGCACAACTATTTACTATCCCAATAAATTTTTTCATAGAATTCAACATAAGGTTCTTCCTCTCCCATTTCGATTTTTTTAAACTACGATATAAGTCTTTGCAGCTTCGATTTTTTGACCTTGTTATTCCCATCATGAACAATCATAAGGTTATCCCATGCTTCCTTTGACATCTTGCAATTTATGATGTGTGCAAACTGTTCGGAAGATACAGCAGCAAATATGGCATTTATGCCCTTCTGATTATAAACACTCATAGCCTTTTCTTCAGCAGTCCATTCTATCTTAGGCTTGGGAATTTGAAATTCACTAACCACAGCATCTTTCTCTTCTACACCATCTTTTGTCTCAATCTTCCGTTTCTCAATAGTTCTCTCAGTCTTGGTAGGTGCAACATATCCTTCCAAAACCAAATCCCAAACATCATCTCCTTGTGCCCAGATATAGGCCTGCATCCTAGCTTTCCATTCTCCATAGTTTTCACCGTTGAACTGCGGAGGATGCGAAGAAGACCCATAATGTCGTTCCATCCTGAGTAACCCCTAGGATCTCTCTAAAATATTAGAGACCTACTCTGGTACCAATTGAAATCGTGCCTCAGGTAGAGTAAATAGATAACCGGAATATGATTAGACAAGGATTTCAATCCCAAATCTAACTAATAAAATCTTGCAGCATAAGTAAATTAACACAAGGATTTTTGTACCCAATGGTACGAGGAAAAAACCCAACCGGGAAAAACCTCTAGAAATCCACTAAGAATGGACTATTACAAGACTCAAGTATATAAACTCTAAACAAGAATCTATCCAATACTTTTGTCTTGCCTTACTCAGTCCTTGCTTGAACTCTCTCGAATCGATGATCCTCACGAACAAGCATGCCCACACACAGCTTCAATTGCACATAGCTTCCAATATGGAATATGAAATATGAAGATGCAAACTAGAAAGAGAAGAGAGAATGAGAACTATCGGGCCTTGAGAACAAATATTGAGTCACTATTCACTCCGTGTTTTTTTTTTTAAAGCTTCAATGACAACGGTTGCAACCAAAACTGTTATGGAAAGTCGTAAAATAAAATCAAAAAATCACATACCCCAAACCACAACGCTTATAAACCCCTTTTAACAACGGTTACGTAATAACCGTTGTGGAAAAAACAACTACAACGGTTTTGGAGCCAGCCGTTGTGTATTAAGCGTTGTCTTTTTGAATATTTATAGTAGTGGAAATAATAATATTTTCCACAATTTGTCTCCCCAATACAAAGCTCACTTGAGTGGGAGACACCAACTTGTTCATGAGAGGTCGTAATCTGGAAACAATAATCTTTGAAATGACTCTGTAGATCGTATTACATAGGCTTACGGGCCTTAACTGCTTCATAGAGCTAGGCTTGTCCACTTTAGGAATTAGAGAAATCAATGTATTATTGAGTCCTTCAGGAATGTTCCCACAATTAAAACAATATTGCAACAAGCACACAAGATCCCTTCCACAAATATCCCAAGCATGTTGAAAAAAGTTTGCAAGCATGCCATCAGGGCCAGGGGCTTTAAGGCTCCCAATGGCAAATAAGTTTTGAATCTCCAACACAAAAACATGGCTATTAAGATTTTCAAGAACTCTTTGTTGAATATGTGGGAAACCACATTGAATATTCAAATTGGCCCTTCAAGATTTGGTTGAGAGTATGTTTTCAAAATATCGAATAACAATTTCCTTCATGTCCTCCTTGGAATCAATCCACTGACCAACCTCATTCTCCAACCCTTCTAACTTATTTCTTCTGATTTTGACTATAGTAGATAAATGGAAATTTTTTGTATTTTTATCTCCTTCTTGTAACCACAGATTTCTAGATTCCTGTTTCCAAAAAAGTTCCTCCTGAGCAAGAATATTATTGTATTCATTAGTGACCTTCTTTTCGAGATTCCAAAGATAAGGACTATACCTCTTGCACAACGTTCTCTGAATCCCATCCAATCTAGCCAAAACTCTTTTTTTCTTCTAGAATAAAGCACCAAAAATCTCTTTATTCCAAGTTTTTAGCACAAGGGCGAGATCTTGAAATTTTTTAATAATACCCCTATTATCAATTAGCTAGGAATTCTTTAAGAAATCATCAAACTTGTCATGTTTAAGCCACATAGCTTCAAAAAGAAACGGTTTGAGATGACTATCGGGAATATGCAGACTATCAAGACTCAGAAGCAGTGGGTTATGGTCAGAGTTTATTTTGGGAAGATGCTTGATAAAAGCCTCAAGAAAAGAAATTCTCCAAGAAGTATTACAAATTCCTCTATCAATCCTTTTCCAAATAGTTTTACCATTGTCCCTTTTACCAGTCCAAGTGTAAGGGCTGCCAATAAATCCAAGGTCCACAAGTTTATGAACCTGGATTCAATTAGCAAGTCCACCTGGCTTCCATCTATCACTCCCACCTTTCCTTTCATCAGAGCAAACAGTCTCATTAAAATGGCCAATAATGGTCCATGGCAGATTATGAGCAGCACTAACATCCGTTAAATGCCTTCACAAACAATCTCTTTTCTTGGGACATGGGTTACCACACAAAACTGTCAACAACCAATCCTGAGAACCCACGTCAGATATCAATATAGTAATAGCTTGCTTCATGAGAACTATGGGCTGCACCTTGATCTTAGACTGATTCCAGAGGAGCCAGATGCCTCCCGAGAACCCACTAGCCTCCACAACTTCTTTACTTTCAAAATTAAGTTTCTTAATTACTTTTGCCACTTTGACCCCACTGATTATGGGCTCTAAAATTGCAAGGAAATCAAAATGATGCAAATTCTTCAGATTGTTAATTGTACCAGAAAATTGGTCACCACCAACACCCCTAACATTCCAAATCAGAAACTTGGTGAAAGGAATATTCAAAAATTGGAAATTAAAAATAATACAAAAATACCATTTTACCCCTACATTTAACAAAAAAAAGTTAACAAAATTGATGACAGTAACGATACTAAATTTGAAGGACCACGAGAACGATTTTGGAAATTGAGGGACTTAAATGCAAATCGGGTCAAAGTTCAGGGGCTAATAAAACAAATAATTTAATGAAATCTCATGGTGGGATCAAATTGATGAGTGAGGTGTAACATAAGGACCAATAATGTCAGAAAAAAAAATATAAAGGACCAAAGGTGATAATTTTGCAAACCTCAGGGACCATTTGTGATAAAACCCAAAATATTTAAAATATTATTTAATCTATGTCAGTAATCTAACGGAAAATTTTGACAGAACGTGACGGCGGGACCAAATTGATGTGTGAGGTGTAACATAAGGGTCCAATAATGTCAGAAAAAAAATAAAGGACCAAAGGTGATAATTTGGCAAACCTCAGGGACTATTTGCGATAAAAAAAACCTTTTTTATTTTTAGAAAGACAATATATATATATATATATATATTTTTTTTTTTTTATACAAGTTTTGACACAAATTTTGAACCATTAGATTAGACTACAATAAATAGATGAGATTAAACAAACTAATTCTTTCATCTTAAAATAATTACAATTTAAGTTAATTAACTTTGCTATTCAATTTTCTCTCTCCTCATTTATGTTTTCACATCTTCCTAAAAGCATCAACATTCTCTCTCAAGACATCTTCTTCTTTTTCATGACTTTCCCTTTTTTCCTCTCTTCAATCTTCTTTTTGCCTTTGAAATAACATCAAAGTCCACACACCATTTTCATCCATAACAAGAAACAACGAACCCAACCTATATAGCAAAATCAAATACTCAGTAAGGAAGATTGACGTAAGGAGGAGGAAGGTTGATCTCTGTGCTTTTTTTTTCTTTCGTTTTTTTCCTTATGCTGCTAAATTAAAACTTCTATTTCCGCTTGCTCAGAAAAACAAAAAAGGATCAAGCATAGGGAATATGTCTAAATTTCTAGATTTTAATATACATGGAGAATTTCCAATTAACCCAAATAAAAAGAAAGGAGCCATGGTTGCTGCTTCTCTTAGTCAATTAGTTGCTAACTTATTGCATATTGAAATAAAATTGAGATTACTGATAAGGGGGGAAAAGAAATTGATTGAGATTCATCATGATCATCCCCGACGAAATTTCAAGAAACTAAGAGCATGATTACCCTGCCCTCCCATGGAAGTCCCCCAAATTCGTTATGATTCTGAGTGGAGAGAAAGTTTATGTGTTTTCTGATTCTTGCGATCTCATGTCCCTTGGGTATTTTCTCAAACTCCATATGCATCGCTTATTTCGATCTAGGTATGAACTGTGTCAAAATAGATAGTATCAATTGCATATAACTAGCAGTAGGCAAATGGAGATTTTTAGCACATCGAGGCTTTGGAGGAGATTACCAACACTGGGCATGGAGGAAGGGAGATGTAGAATTTGGGGTACTATGCAATTCATAATTATTATATTAAAATAATAATAATTTGAATAAATGTATTATATAATATACATATATATATATATACATATATTATTGTAATACCTCAAAAAATTAAATGTGGATTTTCGTATTTCAGTGAAAATAATATTATAGTGAAGAATGATTGTGGGTATTTTATCAAGTGATTTTGGATTGAGACTTTTGAATTAAGTGTGTAATTTCAAGTTTGATAAAAAATGCCATTACGTAACATTTTGTGAATATTTCAAAGGACATTTAAGAAATTGAAGTGAGACCATTATAATTAGGGCAATAATAGTCGACTCAACGAACATGTAGGATATCTTTTCTAAAATTTGGGCCAAAATGACAGAAATACCCCTATGTGTGAAAATTACAAAAAAAACAAAAACAAAAAAAAACCCTTGTAGGCAAAAAAGAAAAGCAAAAGAAAAAGAAAAAAAAATGGAATCTAAAACGTGGAGGGCAGCAGCAAACTCTCCCCCCATTCTTTCCCCCTTCTTATTCTTCAATTCACAAAGGATGAGTCAGCTATTCTAAATTGATGACTCACGTAGCTTAAGATTCTTCAATCATGAATTTATTCTCTTCCTCCCCATTCATTGTATCATCACCCTCTTCTAAATTGATGACTCACCTAGCCTAAGATTCTTCAATCATGAATTTATTCTCTTCCTCCTCATTCCTTGTATCATCACTCTCTTCCTCATTCACCTTATTTTCATCCTCATTCTTCTTTTGTTCCTACTCAAAATCCAAAATTCATCACTTCCTTGGAGCAGCAGAGAACTCAAATTTTGGAAGCTCAAATGAGAAAACTTCCTTCATAAAAGTTGTTCATTTATGTGATTCATATAACATACTCCAATTTCAGCTCAATCCAACTAGCAATAGACTCTAAAAGGTTGGTATGGTCACAGTATATTTACCATTTCCTGATTTCACCATAGTATGCTCAGTTTCAATATGTTTCTATGATTTTCTGTACTCAAATGACTTTAGTCCTTCATCAAAGTTGTTTGAAATTCTGTCTAATATAACATATCAAAATGTTAGGTTGATCGGACTTCTATAGCCACCTTGAGAACGTTTAGAGTGGAACTTGTTTATAGTCTTCGACCCTAGTTCCTTCCCTCGGTTTCAGTCCAAAACACTCATTTGAAAAGCTCAAAACACTATGGTTTCTTCATGATAGTTACTCCAAATTCTCCTCTTTATAACATATCCAAAGGTCAGCAAAACACAACGATTATGACTCTTTGAAAGTTGGTATGAACAAAACTTGTTCATTGATTATATTGAATTTCTTGTTATAGATGTGTACTTTCTCTCAAATGGCTTGTTACTTGTCATTCCATTGATCAAATCAGCTACTATCATCTCAACTAAATGATTCTTTGAAGATATGAAGCTCATCTTCATATTGTCTCTTTGAGTACTAGTTGTAAATTAAGTGTTGGTTAGAATGCCACAATGACATATATATATATATCTCTTTCAAAGTGTGTTTCTGTGAAGTTCTAGATTATTTCGAAGAGCTTTTGTTCCAATTTCATTATGGGATATTGTTACATCAAAATGGATATCTCAAGGGTTATTTCAAAGTTGGTTTTGTGCCTTTTGAATTTAAATTAATTTTTTTTTTGTTGTGAAATTTCAAAGTAGAGACTATGATGCTTGAACTAGGGATGACAATGGTTTGAATCAGGGGTGGGTATATTCCCATCCCCATCCCCGTTAAGCTTTTTTCCCCCATCCCCGCCTTCATACCCGCAATATTCATATCGGGGATTCCCCATCCCTACCTTCGTTGGGGAATGGGTTCCCTGACCTGCCCCATTACAAAAGAAAAAAACCAATAGAAAACTACTTTGCTTCTGGAAGCCTGGAACTGTTTTGATTTTGATGCATGCCCTGTTTTGAATATGTGTTTGAAAACCTCCTGAACTTGGATTTTCATGAAATTTTAATATATTTTACTTTCACATATCTTCTTCAAATATGGAAAGTTTTATCCAGTTTAGTTATTAATTGAAATTTGGGTGATTTTTCAAAATAAAGTGTACAAACCTGAAAAATAGAACATTATGCAGCCTAGTCTGTTTTGGTTTCTATTTTGACATGCATCCTTAAGCCTAATTTCCACCAAATTTTGACATTTTGAATGTTTCTATGTCTAGTATTGTGATTTGGAAAATTTTACATTATTTTGATTTAAACCCAATATTTAGTGAATTTACAAAGTTAACGTGTTCCAACCCAAATGTTTAGCAAAACTGAAGTTTTTGTTTTAAATTGATGTTTTAAATTTTCTTAATGATTCTAGAACCGAACCACCTGATTTTAAACATCCCAAAGAGTAGAACTATTATAGGAGGGGAATAGATTGGTTTTCCTTGACACTTGGTTCTATGCTTGCTTGGATGTGAGGTTAAGGCAGTAACGATCAGGTCAAACAACTTGTCGAGCATGGGGCTTTAGGTCTACGTGCCCTAGTAGGACACTCAAACGTGTTTCCTTATTTTCAATGAATTTTAATCAGTAAATTATCTTAATTAGGTGTTCTACAATGCGTACTTTCAACGATGAACGCGCGCAAGGTTAAGCTAGCTGGACACGAAGTAGGGTTTCCTAATTTCCCAATGATTGGGCTATGTCACTTTTAATCTTGGTACATATATATATATATATATATATATATATATAGTAATATAAATATGAATATTATTGTTGCTTTGCGCGGTGAATATTATTTGAGGTTCGATGAAATACTATTTGATGTTATGTGAATATTATTATTGATGTTTCTCCATGGATATTATTTGATGTTGGGTAAATATTATTGTTCATGTGATTAAACTTTAAATATTATTGTTATTATCTGTATTATTATTTCGCAGTGATAAATGAAGTTTGAGCTGCATTACGTATGCATCATAAATACGATTGTGTTTGGATTTGTGTTTGTGTTGAGGTATATCTAAGGGGTGGGAGAAGGCCTTAGATATATTTGGAAAAAAAATGTGGAATATATTCAGATGACGGGAGCAGGGCTTGAATATATTGAGGTGATGGGAGGAGGGCCTCTAATGAAAAGTGAAGGTTGAGAAATTTGTAAACAAAAGAAAAATGGAGTAAGGGAAAGATGATCGCTAGTTTATATTTTAGGGTATTCGGAGCCACATTGGTAAAATGGATGGTATGGGACATGCAGGCTTGGTGCCTTAAAGTATGAATTAGTGGGATTAGAAGGGAGTGAGTTCAAAGCATCATCGCATATGCAAATTTATTTATCTGATTTGGTTTCATAATTTATGTATCTTGTGTTGTTTGATGCATGACATTTTGATTAATTGTGATAGCTAACCTTAAGGGGTTTGACGGTACTCTACTGGGCATTAGAATGCTCATATCCTAATAGATTCAAGGTGAAGTTTGAGGAAGCGGGTTTCAACCAAGCTACTAGGCTTCTGTTATTGATTTGTGTAATTTATATTTGTAAGTAGTTGTTGAGGTCTTTTTCCGTTGGAAGGCTCGTCCGGGCTTGTTAATTCTCGAACCGCCATAGAGTGGTGGATTAAGCCTTCGTTGCCCCTTTTTCTGAGTTAGCGAGGACTAGGCCCAAAGCATCCCGAGGGAAAAGCATGTCCCATGGGGTACAATGTTCTTCTTCCAGCGGCTGCGTGTTTGATGTTGACGTTTTCGGCAGCTTGACGAAAAGTTGAAGATGACTTGCTGATGTAGATCTGAGATTATATTAGCTTGGCGTGAGAGCTTGGAGTGTGGGAGCTAAAGATTCACAAGTTTAGCAAATGAGAATGCATGTGCTTGGCTTGGTGTTGGATATGCTTGAGTTTGGGGTGTTGATGATTTGTTATTTGTGGCTATGGCTATGGCTATGGCTATGGGGATTTAAGAGTTTCAAGAGGAGGATGGGAGGAAAAGCTTGAGGCTTGAAGGCTATGGTATTTATAGCTTGGAAGGGTATGAGGAGGAAGGAAAATATTGGTTGTGATGGTTGAGGAATAGCTGGGATGACTGCTGGAATGCTTGCAGCAGCTAAAGGGAGAAAGGAAAGTGGTTCGATGGTTGCTGGGGGCTTGAGCAACCAAGAGATGTTGGTTGACAGCTGCTGGGATGCTTGCAGCAGTCAAAAGATGGAGGTTGATGGCTGGGATGGCTGCTGGAATG
>NW_018922672.1:42403-78338 GCF_002207925.1 Prunus avium
AGGTAAAGCTAGGCATTTGGAAAATGACTATTTCCTATGGATAAAAGGAAATGCTTGAAAAATATCTCATTTGCTTACCCACATTGGAGAACTCTAAGTAATGGGCTTGGACTTTGGTGCTCCCAAGTAGCTAGCCCAAAGTCTCCATTATCCAAGAGCTTCCGTGGGCCTTGTGGATCTCCGTAACCTTCCACACCACAATCCCTCATGCAAGCCCCGTAACCACATGACTTGGGTTCATGTAAGCTTGATAGGTGATTGACATATGAAAAATGTATTAGTGGCTTTGCATGGCATGGACACTATTAATGAATTAATTCCCAAAATATAGCTTGGATTAACGCATGACCAAAATTATATGTTATATCGGGCCTTAAATGTCTTTGGGCTTCTCGTGACTTTTTTGGGCCTCAACAGTAGTCAATCGTTTAATAGAGATCTTAGTGTGTATTTAACTACGAGCTACTGCGACTCAAATTCTATGTTATTAAGTAAGTTTGTATTATTTGTGGCTTTATTTCTCATCATATCATGGTGGTAGGATTTTATTCTTATGACGTATGACTCACACCTTGATTCGGGAATATTCCTTATTCTCGAATCGGGTCGTGATAATTATACATATATAATATATACATGGGTTTAATAATATACATATATGTATATAGCCTCATCTTTTGAGATAGATAACCAGTTAAGAACCTTGAGTAAACCTTTTAAAATTCATTGGTCAAAGTTAGATGCCCATTTCCAAGCCCCTGAAAATGAGTTAAGAAAAGCCAATTATCATGCAGTTTCCCCCAAAGTGAAAGTTAAAGCAAAAGTTAAAGCAGTTTTACCTAGAGTTAAAGCAGATGCTCCGACAAAGTAAAAGTTATTTTCCTTTGAGTTATCATTCCATTTTTGGAATCCAATGTATCCCAAAGTCTATAAGTTAGCCTTCTCGAGTCATTTGTTTTCAAGCTTGTAATTTCTTTCAGTTTTCAAAGTTCTGTCAGACTACTAAACCTGAGAAAACACTTGTAAGGTTTGAGTGTTTTGAGTGACATTAAATAAAGGCCCTTCAAAGGATTTCTGTAAGTTTTACAGCTTCACTATTTTGAGTTAAGCATTATTATTTTAAGTAAATCATAGTCCTTCACATTCTAATTTCAAAGTTATTTTAATGTTTTTAAATTACTCTTATACTCCATATTACTTTTATATTCTGATAATTTGTGTCTATTCAATTCTAAGTTTTTATTTCCATTTAAACCGATTCATTAGGGCCTTCATCTTCCTCCAAGTTACATTCCGCCGTTCTTCTGGCTTCTAGTGTTCTGCCATCCTTTCTGGCTTCTAATCCCTTTCTGGTATCAGAGCCGTAAGAGTTGAACGAGCTAGTTCTTAGGTCTGCTACTCATCCTGCCCAAGTGGCTGGTTTAAGTCTCCTGAGTTAGCAAGTTCTTCAGTCTTTCCGACGTCTGTTCTTAGTTATCTGTTCCCCTTGAGTCCTTTTCTCTCAACCCAAACAGTAAGTCCTAGAGTCCAAACAGTAAGTCCCAGGAGAGGCATGAGCGGTTGCGGCCTGAGCGGTGAGAGAGAGAATGCCTTGAGATACAGGTACCTTTGAGTCAGCCTTAGGAGTTTCTGTAGATCTTCTACCTCTTGAGTCTTGAATCAAAAACTTGTAAGTATGAGTCGCTTTCTAAGAACCAACTCAGTTAATTCTTCAAGTTCTAGAGCCAGCTTGAGTCAAGTCCCAAACATAGTTAATGAAGAACAAGTAGAATTTGAGTCAACCAGTGAGTTAACTTGTAAAGATTGGAATATACCCAGAATCTCTAGTAAAGAAATTTACAAGAAACAATGGTCACCTTTGTCATTTAAGTCAACCACCCATGTTAAGACAATTGAACAAGTCTATGCCTTAAGTAAAGAACACGAAACATGCCAGTTACTTAATCTTGAGTCAATTAAGAAACATAGAAAAGATGGTAATAATTTCTTGCATATTGGTCTAGTTCGAGTTGCAGTTAAACCTCTAACCAAGTTAGGTCTTGACACTTCAATTCTTTTAAGCCTACGAGATGCCAGATTTCACGATTTCCAGGATGAAGTCTGAGGAATCATTGAGTCAAGCCTATGTCATGGTCCTGTCCATTTTGATTGTTACCCATATTTCACAATTAGCCTAAGTGATCCCCATATTCTAAAAATTTTAACTTTAAATGTTAAAACCCATGGTTACAATATTTTACCCGGTAGTCAACCTTTAGCTTTAATTTACAGAATTTATTACAAAGTCACAGGCACGAATATGAACTTCCAAGCCCTTAGTAACAGTCCAAAAAACCAAACTCTGTTAATCCAAAGTCACACATCTAGTGCTAATGTCACAGTTCCTCAAATGATTAATTGGTCAGATGTTAAGTTACCCCAGGATTGGTTCTTAACAACTGAGAGTCAACCAACCCCGATTCAACGAAGTCTAAACAATTTAGACTACATTGAACAATATTTAAACGGTACAGTTAAAATTAATTTTGGTAGACAGCAACCACCAGTCAAATCCACTGTCCAGTTAGAACAGTTACCAACTCCTAGTCAATCCTTTAAGATTCCCGCAAGACATTCGTTTACAGGATCTTCTTCCACCACAGAAAGAGACTTAGAAATAGAAAAAGCCTTAATCGATTTTAAGATAGGAGAATTAAGAAAAAAGGCACAAGTAGTTCAACCTAATTACGAGAAAATCCCAGTTGAAGAAAAATTAAAATCCCCAGAGTCACCAACACAAACAGATTTTGAAGCCTCATCTTTTAATTTATCTTCAAACTTACTTATTTGAGACTGTAGAGACTTGTCGACTAACTGTTGTTCTACTCGTTTAAATTTAACTTCTTCCTTAAGAAAATTAACGTGTTTTGTTTTATTCTGGATTAACTTAACTGATTTGGAAACGGCTGACTTTTGGAGTGACTTGAGACTGTGTAACTCTGGTTTGGTTAAAAATTCAAATTTAACTCTTTCTCCTAAATGACTCGAGGTGACTCCATCATATTCTACCTAAAAGAGGTAAAGTAGAGATATGAAAGGTAAACCTAAAATTACTTCATCTGTGATATCCTGGATCAGGACAAAGGACGTTTTAATATATATATATATATATATGTGTGTGTGTGTGTGTGTGTGTACATTATAGTATATGTGTATATATATAATATATAATATAATATAATATATATGGGTATATTATAATAATAATAATATATGTTATTATTATTGCAATATGATATATGTATCTAATACATTGGTGAGTATGGGACTAGTTAATCATCTCTTTCCACATGGGTTTATTAGTCCCCTCATAAGGAGGTGTTTTTGGTGGGTCCAATATTCACAATCCCATTTAAGACTAGAATTAGATGAAATAAACATGGGACTAAATTTACTCCAAGTCAAGCCTGTGTAATAGACAACCCCTAGGAGACTTGGAAGAGTCATGCTAAAAAGCCTTTTAGTTTGAGCTCGCTCAAACAATTGAACTTTAATGACCCACGGAATGGACAGTTTTGCTCTAAAAAAATGGGCGTCACATGCCTCCCACATGACTAATTTGACGGAAAGATGGATGAAATATATGAAAAATTGACCTTGGGAAGTGGGGGATTGGCAGTAAAATTTAATTAAGGTACTTAATTTAACTTAATTTATAACACGTGTAAACAAAGTAAGAAGTTTATTACTTTATCATACATATTACATTATTTTGATTTAGTATAACATGAGGTTAGAGAGTGCATCAATGAAATCTTAAAAAAAGAAGGGCATACACAGGCGAACCTTGGGCTGGTCGAGAGTTTCAAATCCTAAGCCCAAGCCCTACCTAACCTTAGAATGGGTGTCATGTCATTGGATATGTGCCACGTCATCAATCTAACATACTTTTGGACGAAACATGATGACATGGACTACTTGTGAGCACGCATGTTAATGTCGAGGACCATGTAGGGACTTCTCACACACATACTATCAAGATGTCATGGGGATTTGAACCTGAGACCATATACAAGCGATATTAGAAGAGGGAAGAATCGAACCTAGAAAGTGGGGTCACTTAGGATTAGATGATTATATAAAAGTGTTGAGGCCCAAAAATCCACGGTTCGGCCCAAATAAATTCTCGACCCAATGCAATACCTTACCGAGGAGAAGCCCGATTAGGGCATGCGAAAGTTCGTCATACGCGCTTGCACACATGCCACGCCAAGCAAATAAGCAACACGTCGCGCTACATGCTTAAGTGGGCCCAAGCCACTCAAATGCCCGGGGCTTGCTTGAGTGGGTTGTGGTATGGATGGTAATAAATCAACATGAGGCCCATTGATGGGCCGAGAAATGGAAGCCCCGAGTCGCTTGGGAGCCTCGGGACTCAAGGCCATTTCTTAGGCCCAAACATGTGGGTGAGCACAAGAGGAAGAAATAGCCCAGTCAAAATCGCCTATGAACCTTACCAAAAGCCCAAACGTTTAATGAAAATAGCCCAATCAAAAAGTAGCCTATTGACTCAACCAAAAAGCCCACTTACTTAATGAGCCATCTTGGCCCATACAATTACCTCAGCTGGCTGGGAGAACAAAAGCCACGAAGGGGGAGGTCTGAAGGTTTATTGAATAAAGCTGCTGGAGGTTCCAGCACATGGGGGAGCAAGTTCCAAGCAAAAATCCTTCAAGGAACCAAGGGATATTAGCACACAAAGAGGGATGCCATCCCTTGAACCAGCATACAAACCCAATTTCTTTCCTTCATCAAATTTGGCCATGGAAAAAGGAAGAAAGAAGAGAAAGAAGATGGGTGAAAATAGAGGCTCTCCTCTGAAGCAGCCAAGGGAGGGAGCCTTGAGCCCCCAAAAGTCTCTGATTTTGTGGGATTGGGCAGAGCTAATTGTTGCCACCATAAGGTAAGTCAAGAGGGAGGAGAAGAAAGAAGGAGGAAAGCTTAGCTAGATTAGGAGGAAACCATTAGGGTTTCTTGGAGAAGAGCAAATCCCAGCAGCTATAAATAGGACCCCTCTCTACCCAACACAACACACACTAGGGAGAGCAAGCTTCCTCTCCTACCTGCAAGCTCACTAATTTTTGTGCTTTGCTGGTCTATCACCTTTATTCCCCTCATTTTTTCCTCTTCTGGCAGGCTGCTCAGAGTCACCGACGAGCTGCCGGAAGTGATACTCAAGTCACCCATTTCTCTCTTTCCCTCAACCAAACCTCTCTGCAAAACCCTTTCCTCTCCTACCTTAATACCTCATCTTTCCCCTAGAAACACTTAATTTTCCCTCAGTGCTAAACTCATGTTGATTTTGCTTCCATGCCACATGCCTCTCATGCCAAGCCCAAGATTTTATCTGTAAGCATGAAGAAATTATCTGTAAGTTGCTGTTGTTTTGGTTGGTGGAGGTAACCAAAATACTTCCTAAGGCCCTGCTGCCCTTTCGAATCATTTTGGGGCTTAATTTTCCAACTCAGACAAAGGGGACAATTTCATCAGCTAAGCCCACCTGCCGCCGGAAGAAAAATACCCCTACAAAAAGCTTATATTAACTTTTTTTGCAAGAAAAAGTCAGCCACACTATTAATATGAGAATAAAGACCATTAAATGGTAATGTTTTCTAAAGATATTTTTGTGAAATGTTTCCAAACAATGAAAATGAGAAAACAAATTTGTATTCTCAATATATGACAAAGAACAATTTGGTGATTTGAAGCAACCTCCGTCGAAGACGATGTAGACCCAAATTTAGAGAACATGAACAATGTTAGAGAGCGGTTTTTCAGAAAATGATTTGTTTGAGAATGCCTAAAAATGGTGATGGGAAACTTCTATCTAAGTATGGCTCAGAAGAAATCATCACAAAAGCCTTCTTATTCAAAATGCCCCAATTGACTTATTCACTAACCCAAAAGAAAAAGGCAATGAGAGAGGAGGGGAGGAGGGGCAATGACGCTTCTTCCTGCTTCCCGTCTATGGAGTTTTTCTTTGGGGCTCACAAAGGAGAGAGCGGCTAGGATTTCATTTTTATTTTTTTGCCTAGTAGCTTAGTGAAAACTAAAAATGATCAAATTGTTATAAAGCTAGATGGAGAAAATATAGAGAGAAATGATATGCTAAGGATAAAGTTTCACCATGTTTATTCTGCTTAATCTTTAGTAGAACCACCTATTTATAGGCTTACAAGATAGGAGATTGAATACCATCATTTACAATATACCTATAAGTTACAAGCACTAATTACAAATACTTAATGCATATGTTACATAAAATCCAATGGTAGAATACTAAGAGATATGATGGTCATCCATCAACTCATGCATTTACAACACAAATGTGATCTTTGGTGAAAGTATATTGACTAAAACTGTACATTGACTAAAACTATGTTTAGCCATTTTAGAAAGACAATTTTATTAGTCCGAGTGGTTTAGTAATTAACTCAACAATTTTTTTCTTAATTACCTTCCCTAACATTATTGCCTTATCCGTTCAAAAAAATTCCACATCATTGGTGATATCTAAAGAGAAAAACAAATATAAACAGTTAGTCATAATCATGTGTGCTCAAGGACACATGGTCTTGAGACAACTTCCACTCCCAGTCTGCCACTGCTGCATATTCTTGAACTACCGTATCAAATCACCCCACGTGTCCAATTTGACTGAGCCCATATTCCACATATCCAACACCACTCCCTGTTCCATCCCAAGGTGCTCCACACAGCCACACAGAGAAAAACAGAGAGAAAGTGCGAGAAAGCGCGAGAAAGTGAGAGAAATCAACCAAACCGGAGATGGGTAGCTCGTCGGAGGACTTCTCGGTGGTGGTACTGGCATCGGATCTGGGTATAGATGCGAGGCCATTCTTGACGAACGAAGAAAGAGAGGTCGAAGAACAAGAGAATTGGTACGACTGCCCTCAGAACCTTATTGCCGACGAGGACTTCTCCGATCTCGAGCTCTTGCAGTTCTTTCGTGTTCAGGGCCATGACAAGTCTGGAAATCGTATTTTTCGCATAGTGGGAAAATACTTTCCCGGTAAACAAACAGATCCAACTATCCTTATCTGTTGTTACAGTGGGTGAATTGTTCTTTAGTTAAACTAGCTGCGTAAATAAAAACCTGTTTCTTAGCTGAGATGTGTATTTTACTCGTCCATATCTGAGTTAACTGATTATATAAGAATGTCCTAATTATTTTGGCTTCGGGGTTTCGTTTGAATTTGAAGAGTTTCTATGTTTGTTTGGGTAATTGACAGTTTTTTGGGTAAACTACTTTGTGTTTCTGATAATTTTCTTGTGTTCTTTTAGGTTAAACCCTTTACTTTTATTTATCTTTGTAGGTCTTGTGGTTCCCTTGGGCATGGAACAGCTGGGTTTTATGGAACTGCTTTTTACTTAATTTTTTAGTTTTTGAAATATGTAATGGTCTGTTCTGTGAACTGTAGAAGCTGTTAATAGAGTAGTACCTTTTGTGGCAGGGACTTACCTTAGGTTGCTTAATTTTGCTAATTTGTGGAAAGAGTTATGTGTTTTTCTATTCTAGATGTGTCTCATTGGAAACAAATTGCACTTTGTGCTTTGAGTTAAATATAACACACTCTATATAGTCAGATTTAGTATTTCAAAGCAAGAAATTAGGGGTTGGTGATCACCGTCCTGTTTGTTGTTGACTTCAGCCTGTTTAGCATAAACCATCTTTCTCAATAATTCAATCAGAAAAAAATGGTCTTCAGTTTTGTAAGGGATAGGATATCTCCCTTCTTGTACTCTGTATAAGTTATTTTTTGCTTTTAGGATGTTTGCAAATGTGAGATGGCTGGGATTCGGGCATGATGTGGGAGTATTTGGCCTTTGGTTTTTGAGCTGTAAAAGTCAATTTTAAATACTCCTAATGGCTGGATATAATGGTGGCGTTGATGCTGATGTGAAATGGGTTCTGTTTGGAGGGAATGTTATCTTAGTTGAAACTTTTTAGGGGTTTGTTATGTCTGGTTTTGCATTTAACATTCGCAAAGAAGATGGAATTTTGCTTCCTTTTGGTTTGGATAAATTCTTTTTTATATTTATATTGGTGGTAAAATAATTAATTCTTGATTTTTTGTTTTCAATCTCCTTATTCTACTTTTGAAAAACCCTGTGGCATATGACAATTGTTTTAATTTGTCTGATTTTCTTTCTACAGCTCCAGTTGTTAGTGGAGATAGGCTGAAGAGGTATATATTCCACAAATTATGCAGTGAGCTTCCAGAAGGGCCATACTGCATTGTTTACATGCATAGTACTGTGCAAAAGGAGGATAACTCCCCTGGCATAACTATCTTAAGGTGGATTTATGAAGACCTTCCTTCATATTTGAAGGACAGGCTTCAGATTGTGTACTTCATTCACCCTGGGCTCCGATCAAGACTTGTCTTTGCCACTCTTGGCCGATTCTTCTTAACTGGAGGGTTAGTGATTTCATATACTTTGTAAACCCACAATCTAATTTAATAATGATTTCTTATTATTATTATTATGAAAAACAAACAAATTAGTGAATATAACGGAGAGTTTGTGGATTAGTATTTTGATATTATTGACATGTCTCTTGACTTTGCTTAATACTGTCTTGAAACTTGGTGATTATTAACTGCAATTTAGACAAATCATCCTTTGAGATAAGTAAGAAAAAAAAATCATTTTGATGGCTGATGTTGAAATTCTTCAATTTATGTTTCAAGCAACATTATAGGATGTACTACGTAGTCATGCAGATTATGCCCAAGCATCCTCAAATGACTATATTTCCCTATTGAATCCATGTCTAAGTTACAGCCAACAGTGAATTGGGAAGCATAATCGATGTGGTATTCGTTTTTGTTCTAAAAATTATCTTTGTTTGCAGCCTATATTGGAAAATCAAGTATGTAAGCCGCCTGCAGTACCTTTGGGAGGATATAAAGAAGGGAGAGGTGGAAATTCCTGAATTCGTGAAAGGTCACGATGATGTTCTCGAGCATAGACCGCTAACAGATTATGGCATTGAACCCGACCCTCTTCACATGATTGAGGTTCCGTCAACAGCCTACTCATTTGGAAGGTATGAGGAGAGATGGGCATCAAGAGAATATACGTCGTAATTGGTACTATGTAAAGAGCCCTTCCCTACTAATTGGGATTTAGGCGTCAATAAGTTGGCTTGATAGGTGGCTATCCCATATATGCATGTTTTGTACAGAATAATACTGATGTGGTGTTGAGTAGTTTGTGCTCTTAAATGCTGATTATTGCGTACCATGAATACAACTATAGTTTACGCATACTTTATCTTATACGGTTTTGGGTATTAGATTTTCTTTTTAACTTCCAGGCTTTGTTTCGTTTTCTCCTTTATCTCACCCAGTCAGTTTCGACTCTCTCTGCTTGACCGTTCTGCTCTAGCTTAAGATTTGGAGGCCTTGCCTCCTTTGTAGATTCTTCTTTGTTTTTATGTCTTTCTTCATTTCTGATGGCGAGGCTGCTAGTGCTTAAGGTGTTTGGGGTGGTTATGGTCATGGTCATCGCAATATGGTAGAGGTGGTGATGTCGATAGCGTTTAATGTTGATCTTTTTGGCTAACCTAAAAGTCTACGGAATTTAATGACTATCTTTTTAGAGGTATCAATCTAATATAAATGAGTGATGCTGGTGTTGATGGTGGTGGTGGCGGTGTTAGGTGTGATACTTGGGAATGTTCAAGATTGGGGGAGGTGTTAGGTGTGATACTGAACCTCAATTTTTATAATTCACTAGCATGAATACATCAACATAATAATTCACTGGCATGAATAAATGGAAGTTACAGCATGCATATGTATATGTACATATGCGTCTGTTTTTGTATTTGTAGTCTAAACAAGCGGCAGAATGCTACTAATAAGCAAACAAAGAAAAATCTTCCACTAATAAGCAAACAAAGAAAATACCAACACTTTTCTCGCAAATGATATGCACAACATAGCCTGTATAGTTAGAAAACTATTAAGCCAAGTTACCAAATGACATGTCTCACATCACACACCGTGAACAAGGTGATTGGTGTTAGGAAGGCCACAAGTAGGCCCCATTTGGCTTCCTCTCTGGCAGCTTCCTACCTAATCCAAGAAAGGGCATTGGTGATGTTTCCTTCTATAAATCGTATCTTTTGGCATAGGTAAATTACACAAGAACTCATGTAAGATTGAACCCCTAGAATTCACCCTCCAACACAGTTCTTGAGGGGAAGAAGGTATCATTAGGGCTCAAAGTGAATTGATGATATTAAATCATAGCACTTCGGATAGGGCTCAAGGGAGTTATGATCTCCATCACCAGAAATGCCGCACCCATGGACATTAAGTCAGCAAAACCAAGGACAAAGTTAGGGGCTTCATAGGCAGGCATTACACGAACGTGAAGAGAGTCCAGTCCTAGAGTGTCTCCATGATGTAAAATACATCATAGACAGTTGTGGCACAGGGGAGTCTACTCACCTCAGAATCGCTTTCGAGTGGCAACGGTGACATATGACCAGAGGCCAAAGTATTGCCCAGCATGGAAACTTCCAAACCCACGTTCGACCACAAATACGATTCCTCTTTTTTAGATGACAATATTTTTTTTCTTTCTCTTAAATTGTAACCCCCACCATGACTACCTTTAATACTAAGGAAAAGGGAGTTTCTAAGCACTCTAAACTACGGACGATGCAGGATTAAAAGATACAAAAACAGGACACCATTTTTAATTTTATAAATACTTGATAAAACAAACTTCCATAAGTTTGATAATTTTATAAATATAGTATGAAGAATAAACGAAGAAACGAAGAGCCAAGGAAGAACTGCACTCACCGTTTGACTATGGCAGCAATATGTCTGCAAACAAACTCTCTGCAAATGTATGTACAAAGATTCCCAATCTAATAGGGTTTTCTTTTTTAGGTTTATGTGAGTTTTAAATTTGAGGGCATTTATGTCTATTTAGGTGAGTTTTTTTTCTATATTTGAAATTGGGGTTAATCGTTTTATTAGTCATTGAACTTAGACCCGATTTGTATTTGAGTAACTAAATTTCCAAAATGATTCCCGTGGTCCGTCAACTTCAGTTTCGTTAGGACAAATGGTCCTGCCATTAATTTTGTTAACTTTTCTGTTAAATGCGGGGTAAAATGGTATTTTTGTATAAAATTGATTCAAATATGAATAAAAAATTAAAATTAAACTCTTTCTCTCTCCCCTTCTATCCCGATTTCTACTCCCCCAAACTTGATTTTTCTTTTTTTTTTTGTTGGTTTTTTATTTGATTTTCTTTTATTGTTATATTAAAGATATGATTTTTTATTTTTATTTTGTTTTAACATAAAAATACCATTTTGCCCTTGCATTTAACAGAAAAAGTTAACAAAATTGACGGCAGGACTATTTGTCCTAACGAGAGTGAAGTTAAAGGACCACGGGAACTATTTTGAAAATTGAGGGACTAAAATGAAAATCGGGTCTAAATTCAGGGACTAATAAAACGATTAACCCTTTAAAATTGATAATAATAAAAAACTGACATTTTTGAAAATAAGGCTGAAGTTTTGGCTATTTTTGGTTATTTCTCCGATCCCAAATACTAAAGAGGGAAGGAGGAGCAGAGGAAGAAAAAAAAGAAGGTAAAAACGGAAAAATGCTTAGAGCTCTCACTCTCAGACGCTCACTCCAGTCCCTCCACCACCACAACCACCTCAAGCCGCTCATTTCCACCACCATCCCCCAAAACCCACTGAACCCATTAAGCCCAGCGCGCGCATGTTCCAGTCTTTCATCGCCATCAGCATCTTCATCAGCCTCTGAGCTCCGCAAGTACTTGGGCTACACAGCCCTCGTCTTGTTCTCCGCTGCAGCCACCTACTACTCCTTCCCTTTCCCTGAAAACGCCAAGCACAAAAAAGCGCAGATTTTCCGCTATGCTCCTCTGCCCGAGGAGCTCCACACAGTCTCCAACTGGAGCGGGACCCATGAGGTCCAGACCCGGGTTTTCCATCAGCCTGAGACCCTTGAAGAGCTGGAAAAGGTTGTCAAGGATGCCCATGAGAAGAAAACCCGGATTCGGCCTGTCGGGTCCGGGTTGTCCCCGAATGGGATTGGATTGTCCAGGGCTGGAATGGTCAATTTGGCGCTGATGGATAAGGTTTTGGAGGTGGATAAGGAGAAGAAGAGGGTGAGAGTGCAAGCTGGGATAAGGGTGCAGCAATTGGTGGATGGGATCAAGGAACATGGCCTTACTCTGCAGAACTTTGCCTCCATTAGGGAGCAGCAGATTGGTGGCATTTTGCAGGTTGGTTTGTTTTTTTGTTAAGTTTGATGTGGGTTTTGGTTTAACTGTTTCCAATTGACTGGCCTTATCACATTTTGATTTTTGCTAATATGATCTTTCTCTTTGCCTCATGTTCATATGCGTGTAGGTTGGTGCACATGGTACTGGTGCAAAATTGCCTCCGATGGATGAACAGGTGATCAGTATGAAGCTGGTTACTCCTGCTAAGGGAACAATAGAAATCTCGAAAGAGAAAGATCCAGAGCTGTTTTATTTAGCCCGGTGTGGCCTTGGTGGCCTTGGAGTGGTTGCTGAAGTCACCATCCAGTGCGTTGAGAGACAGGAGCTTGTAGAGCACACTGCTGTTTCAAACATGGAAGAGATCAAGAAAAATCATAAGTAATTATTTATTCCTTTCATTGTTAGATTTATTGGTTTATCTTTCATTCAGATAGTAAGTACACAATGCATGAGTGTCGCTTGCAAGTTGCAAATTGCAACAAGTTTATGGAACGATGAAAACTATTGAGTGTGAGGCAACCATTGTTTGGTTTGGAGCTAGGGTTTTACAATGTTTTAAGGGATGGTGAAAACACTTCGATTGAGTGCTGAGATTTCAAAGTTGTTTGATTGTGGTGGCTTGTAATGCAAACCCTTCATTGAATTTCATCTAGTGATATTTTTTTTGAAGAAAAAAGAGAAACTACAATAAAAACCACTCACAAAAAAGGTAAGTTAGAAAAAGCTCAAAATTTGAAAATTTTAGTCTCACTTCATAGCTGCTAACAAAACAACATTATAAAAGAATGATCATTTCAGCTAGTGATAGCAACACTTTCCGGTGACAAATAAAAATTGTCAATCACTGATGCATCAACATGTACATGTGGTTCTTAAATCTCAGAAGTCATATTGATTAGTAAGGGTAAGCTGTATGTACTGTTTTTTCTTATTTATAACGAATTCTCTCTCTCTCACTCTGTATGTCCTGTTTTTGCTTATTTATAACGAATTCTCTCTCCCTCTCTCTCTCTCTCTCTCTCTCTCTCTCGTATTTTGACTCACTGTGAGCTCATGCACCATTAATATTATAGTGCGATATGGAATCAGGAAATGAATGATACATGATCTGATTGTTTCACAGGAAATTACTATCTGAGAATAAACATGTGAAGTACCTTTATATTCCATATAGCGACACTGTTGTGGTTGTGACGTGTAACCCTGTATCAAAATGGAAAGGTCCCCCAAAGTTCAAACCCAAATATAGCAGTGATGAAGCCATACAGCACGTTCGAGATCTCTACAAGGAATGCCTCCAGAAGTGCAGGTAAAGTTGTTTCCTGGTCCTGTTCAACCATATAATCTAGCAAGATATTTTCTCCTGTTTGAGCTGAAGGAGAATAAGCTGCTGAATGTCTCTTATTCCCTTTTATCATTTATCATTTTCTTTATTTTCATATTCTCTTGGCTTAGAGGACCTGTGCAAGTGCAATAAAGTAAAGGCATCAAAGTACTGCTAGAGCTATGTGGTGAAATGGGAAACAAAAACTTTTTGCAACATGGTCTTAAATGATTGCTCTTTTTCTTTCATTTCTCTGTTTCAATGTTCAGTGGCTTTGATATTCTAGATTTCTTACTACTAGAACTTGGAACTCTGTGTATGTACTGTTAAGACAATACTCATTAGCACTTAATATAGATGCATACACTTATACTCTTGTAAGCTTGGGCAAACTTGGTTGGGGTTGGTGTAACCAAGGTCAACCCAGGTCGTGAAATCCCAACTGGAATGTTGTATGCAGTTGGTGGGCATGGATTGCAAACTCCTAGAGCTGTCTTTGGTGTTGTTGTGTTAGCATAAAACGGATTACTGGTCCTCCATTGTTCTTCCTCTATTATCTTTTCTTTTTTGCTTCATATACCCAAAAACTCCCATATTGCTATTGTGTTGATTCATCTGTTTGTTGCAGCTAACCATTTACACATTTTACTTGCAGTGTAGTTCCAGTTGAGAATGATGTGGACATAAATGAGCTCTCATTTACAGAGTTGAGAGATAAACTGCTTGCCCTAGATCCTCTTGACAAAGATCATGTTGTAAAAGTTAATCAAGCTGAGGCTGAATTCTGGAGGAAGTCAGAGGGATACAGAGTGGGATGGAGTGATGAAATTCTGGGCTTTGATTGTGGTGGTCAACAGTGGGTTTCAGAAACTTGTTTTCCAGTTGGAACCCTTTCCAAACCAAGCTTGAAAGACCTTGAATACATAGAAGATGTAAAGCAGCTCATAGAGAAGAACGAGGTACCAGCACCTGCTCCAATAGAGCAGCGCTGGACAGCATGCACTAAGAGCCCCATGAGTCCAGCTTCAAGTACAAAAGACGATGATATATTTTCTTGGGTAATTTCATGAACCAATGTTTCTTTGCATTGTTCTTTATATCTCTTGGGTTAATTCCTTATGCATATCTTGAATTAGAAAGGTGTCAGTGGTTTAAAAACGTTAATCACTTGTTGACCATGCATACAAGACAATTTTAGGGTTGAGGTTTTTTATTTTACCTTGATTAAGCATGATAGATGAATTGGTGGTACAAGTCTTCTGGGGTTTAGTGTAAAAGTATATTCCCTTTACATTGAACATACAGAGGATGTTTGTGCTTATTGCTGGTGTTTCTGGCATAGGTTCTAACACAAACATGACATATTTATTAAATACGTAACACATCACTACCTGTGTAACCTGTTAATAAACAGATTTCATCCAGAACCCATTGACCCGTGTAATAAATGGATCTTGTTAATGATATGACATGATACAACCCACTTGAAATAGGTCACCATTTAACACCTTTATGAGAATTCAACCTACTTCACATGTATTTGTTTTTATAAGAACCAAACTTTATGAGTAAAGTGACAGAAAATATGTAGGGTGAACGAGAAGTCCGTCAACAACTAATTTGTCTACCAAAAAAAAAACTCCAAAGAATGAAAAAGATGAGGTACTATAGTATCTTGTAATTTTGTACACCTATTTAACTTGTTTAGTATCATGTATCATACATCCAACCCAACAACAGTTGACACTGGGTAGAGAAGCCCAAGGCATCATGTATCTTAGTACTACTCTGCGAGGCTTTACTTCCACGATGTGGTACAGTACTCTCAACACTATATACAAATTAGAAATTAAGAATGCGTACCCAATTTTAATAGGAATAGAATCGCCTGGTACTTTTAGATTTTTTCAACTAATAAAAGTAAGTACTTAATTTTGCTTTGGACAATTGAGAAATAGGTTTTTGTGAAAATTATTTAAATGTGACAAAAAATAATCAACCACCAAGTAAATAAGTGTAGTAACATACAATGATCATATTAGAATCCATATCCGTATTTGGGGCTGTATCTGTATTGGATACTCACCCTGGCCAAAATATTACATATCTCTGCTACGTTACATGTATGTGGAATTAGTTAACTCTCTTATCAAATGCTGTTACCAACTACAATGCTCATGTGTAAAAGCTGTTTTAAATTATGTATCAGGTTGGTATAATCATGTACCTTCCTACAATGGATGCCCGCCAAAGAAAGGAAATTACAGAAGAGTTTTTCCACTACAGGCGTCTGACCCAAGTACAGTTGTGGGATAAGTATTCCGCTTATGAACACTGGGCAAAGATTGAGGTATTAAATGTCATCTTAGATGATTGTCTTTGTAGAATCTTTCTAAATGATGTTACCACCATGATATTATGGAATCCTGAAGAGTGAATTTATTGTTTTCTATACCCTCAAACTCATGCTAAATTTCTAACATCTTAGCAAACTTAATTTTTTACAGGGTTTGCATTCACTTGCAATCTCAACAACAAAATTTTTTCTAAGGCAACACCTATTGTAATGTGTCCAGATTAAAGTTGTTTTGTAGCTGATCAAGCTGCTTTTAGGAATTCTACCAATTTATCTTTTGTACAATGGCTGAATAAAACATGTTATATTATCACTGTTGTGCATTTTATTTAGACATGTGTATCGTGCACAGGTTCCAAAGGACAAAGAAGAGCTTGCCGCTCTCCAGGCCAGGCTAAGAAAGCGTTTTCCAGTTGATGCATACAATAAAGCACGAAAGGAGTTGGACCCGAGCAGGATCCTTTCAAATAACAAGCTGGAAAAGCTGTTCCCGTTATCGGATACCATCTGAGAAGCATCCTTCAGTGGTTAGTTATTGATTAATATGGCTTTTCACTAAATTTGAATGCATTTTGGCTTCAATAAATTTTGTTTTTCACCAAATCTGCCTCGAGCATCTTTAGACCTAAGAATATAACTGTAAATTTAAGAGGAATCATGAGATATGATATGGTGTATTATTACATTTATTGATAATGGTAAAAAGGAAAAGCCTTTTGGACAGAGTCTTCGATCTCAAATATATTGACTTTGATTCTCCGGCCTCGATGTGCATTGGAAACATAACTTTTCTGGGGCATGCTCGATATAAATTGCTTGTTTGAAAAATTGGCTTTGTACCTGGAGTAATAGTGGGCAAATATTTGTAGAAAATATGTTTAACCCATTCAAAAAAGTGGGATGTATGTCAAATGTTCTTGTTGCTTTGATGTAACTTGTATAATGTACTTATGTATAAGGAGAATAGACAGACGCAGGGAAAAATAAGAAGACTGAGCAGAAAAGGAAAATATGATGGTATATTATTACAATATGTGGATACACAGGGAAAAATAATAACAGTCAGGCAACCGCCCCAAGCTAAACAAAGATACAAGAGTAAGCTAGGAAGCTATTATGGTAGTCGTGCTTATGGTAAATTCAGAAGCATTCCTCACAAAGCCAGCAGCAGCATAAGGCAAAGAGGCTGCACCAATAAATATCACAAAAGAAACAAAATGATTAGCATCAATTGACAGGACAAAGGCAAAAAAGTAGGCAGTTTTGAATGCTACGAGTATAGGACGAATGGGTTCCACTATGAGGAGATCCGTAGTGCTTGGGGATGCAGTAATTTGGGTTTTAGGTATTAAGTCCACTAATTTCTGCAGTGATTCTATTGGATTTTGGCTTGCGAGTTGTTTATTTATTTATTATTATTTTAATACAATCGATAGTCTAAACTATAAGGGGGAGGGGGTTGCTCACACACACTATGAAGGGGCCATGAGGTTAGAACCTGAGACCATTGGTTTGCAAGTCAAGGTTCTTTCCCACTGGGTTAGACCCCGTTGGTGACTTACGAGTTAGGTAGCAGGTCTCTTGCTTTTCTAAGATTTAAGAAATTTTTACAATGATGATTGAAAGGAAAAAAACCTGATGCATAAGATGTCTAACGACTTACCATCCCTCAATAAAGCCCCTGTCTCCTTTCTTTTTAGTCCGAGGCCTAAACTTCTTCCCAGTTGGGGGATTCTCAGTTGCAGTTGGGTATCCTTCAAACCAAAACCATATTAAAAATAAATAAAAAACCAAAACAAAAGTGAGTCCTGCTATATCATAAGGATTAAAAAAAAAGAATTTGTCGCACAGAAATAAGGTACCTGCTGGAGGTTGGTTCTCTTGTGCCTGTGTCTTGGCCATCTTGGAGAAGAAACAGCAGAAGCTATGACCTAACTTAAGACGAAAGATCAAATTCGATTCAAAGATCGGTGTCTAGGTGACTCTAGTATAAATCTGTATGTGGTAGTGTAAATGTTGATTCATCTGTGAATGAATGCATATATATATATATATATATATATATATATAGAGAGAGAGAGAGAGAGAGAGAGAGAGAGAGGCTCATGAACCCTATTATGGTATAATGGAGTAAAGATTCTGATATTGGTCGGCTTCTAGTAATGTAATGTCTAAAGAGCCTTTTTCCAAAGGCAGAGCATATTGTGGATTTGAGTTTGGTTATGAACCTGTTCAGCTGACATGTGGTTCTGATTCTTGAGAAAGGGCTCCAGATACGTCCTTCAACTTTTGGCTACTATCATCTTCTCAGCACCAATTGCTTGAAGCCAGATTGGTGAGCCAAAATTTGCATTAAAACACTGAAATAAAGCAAAGGTTCATCCACGTCATACAATTCCAAAAGCAAGCAGGAAAGGCTAATAAAAGGCGAAAACTTGAGAAAACAGGGTCCTAAATCCAAAAGACATGCGGGTTGCTTTTGATTTGGATTCTTTACTTGCTGAGGAGGAGAATAAAAAGCAGTGGAAAAAGCATAAAAAGAGTTGATAAAAGGTGTGAACACAGGAATTCTCTACACAGGTTTTCAATCAGTGATAATTGTTCACAATTTTAATGCTTATTTATACAGAGAATATATGCTTCCATTGTTTTATAAAAGAAATGCATTAAGAACAAGTTGTTGACATATGCTCCTGTGAGGTGCGATATTTTAATTTATCTTTAAATTTTTAATATTTTTTTTAGAGACAACTGGATTTTTTTAATTTTCTCAAGCAGCTCAAATTTTTTGTCCACATCAGTATAAAAGTGGGGTTCAAAACGTGCCACATGGGCATAAAACAGCTTACTTGACAATCAACCAAAGAAAAGACAAACATTGCAATGTTTTATCCTGAAGTTTGAGATTAATTTGAACAACTATTTTGAAGATTATTGTGATGGAAGTAATGTAAGTATATGACCATGAAAGCAAAATAGTTTCTTCTTAGTATCTCAACCATGAATCTGAGCTTTTGCTTTGGAGGAGTTGGCTCTGCAGTTTAATGGTCAATTTAGACCAATCCAATGGATCGCTTGAGAGCTTGATGCACGGTGGTGGCTTGCTTCCCCGAATTCATGCTCTTTAGATCTCCTTTGTCGGTTCTCATGGACCTTCCTCTACTGGCAGCGAAGACAGATCGGGCGGCGGTTGCTTAGTTCTTAGGTGTGATGTTAGGGTTTCTGTGCGGCTTAGGGTTTTTTGTTGTGTTGGGCCTAAATTATGTGTATTATGGTTGTGTTTTTATTTTGTTTGGTTGTGCTTTTGTTTTATTATTTTGTTTGTTGTATTGGGCCTCTTTGTAACTTGCTAAGCTAATGGAATCTCTATTCTTTCGACCCAAAAAAAGAAGAAGGTATCTCAACCATGACCAGAGTTCCTAGTTGAGATTGTGGATTCGTTGAGTTGATCAAGAACGTAGCTTGGACGAGAGGTGAGTAAATTACAAGTATTATATTTATTATAATGTGGATTTGCATAATGTTAATGGCTTATGATTAACATGTTGATGTGGTTTATAAATTGTTTTGTTGATTTAAAATTATATGGACTTTTTCGACAACAGTTCATGGGTAAGTGGAACTTGTTCTGATCTTAAACGAATTTTCTTAGTGTTTTGAGTAATGGATGGTATTTTGGTGGATGACCATATTATGTTGTGATTGTATTGATGGTATTCACGTGTGAATGACCACGTGTGTGTATATACAACTTTAGTATGAACGAAAGTTTGGCATTTCCTTTTTAAGAATATATTCCATTTCTTTTAACATTTTCCCTTATCCTATATTTTTTTTCTTTTAAAATAATTTTTAGGAAATATTTCTAGAGAACTTGTTCCTTAAAAATCCTTTTGTTGTCCCATTCACAAGACTTACCTCTGCTACTGCTATATGCTTTTTAGTTTTTATTTTTGGCTAAATGTGTATGTTTATTTATCATTTATGATCTTGGATTGTATCTCGGTTCTGCATATCCTCCTATGTACTAATTAGAATTGAGTACAACAATGAAAATATGTACAATCTAAAAAGAAAGAATAATACCAAGGAACTAGTGCTAGCCTCTGCCTACCTTAATTTTTGTGGTATTTATAAACTAATGCATTTTTTTTCTTCTTTATGATCTAGAGAGCATTTTCGCAATTTGAACATATCAATGATAAAAATATAAAAAAACGAAATTAAAGAGTGGGAGATAGAACAATCTATACTACAATTTCTGTACATTCCCAGCATGGCTCTTTCTTTATATCTCTTGTTTTTTTTTTTGTCATCTACTTTGTTTTTTTAATCATTGTGAAATTCCCAAAACATCAGAGCAATAAACAAATTTGTATGCTCATTCTTACGAAGAAATTACAAAAGAAATTGTTAAAGATTGGCTCACCACAAATGCGGGAGGAAGAAGGAACCAAAGGGGTTGCAAGGAGGAGCAGCTGAAGGAGAAGAAGGTGCGGCGGCTGGAGCCAAGCGATTGATCTTTTTTGGGCAGTGAGCTCCAGCTCGCGGACAAGTGCATGCAAGTGGTCGCTCGATCGATCAGTTTTTCAGTGGCTCGCGTGTTCATCTCGGGTTTTGACGTGATTTCCTATTTTATTGGGGTTTCTTAGCCTAGTTTAATAGGGTTTTGGTTTTCTATTCCTTGTTAACTTGTAGCTAAAGTCCTATGCATTATAAATAGAACTTTTAGGGCTAGGTTAATTTTAAGAGAGAGACACCAGATAATTCAAGAGGGAATTCTAGGGTGTTTACAAGGGCATCAAGAGTTTGAGCAAGGGTGAGAGAAAAGAGAGGTAGAGTTCTTGTGCGAGCTAAGGGAGTTCAAGATTGTAACTAAAGTTGTTCTTACATACTAGTGAATTTCTCGGGTGGATTACCAAGAGGACATAGGCACGAGGTCGAACCTCAAAAGGGTTTGTGTGTGTGCCGCCTCATAATCCATCAATGACAAGGTCTTAGAGTGTTGTCGCACAACAAAAATAACACTCCAAATTGGCCAAAACAACCAAGTGAATCAAAGAGGGACACTAAGCCTATAAGATGCACCATTACACATTCAATAGATAGACATAACCACATATAGAAATAGGAGACAAATAAAAAGAGGGAGAATCACCAACAACAAAAATTTGTAAACAGAATGCTTGAAAGGTGGATTAGCAAAATCATAACTAGAGTCTTAAAGTTGTGAATGTGTTTAAGTTGCCTGACAGGACCCACCTCGAATTCCCCTTTGGAATTCATGACGAACCCTGTTGCCTATCTGACATCTGGCCGATGTTGGACCCACTTTACTAAAAAGCCCTAATTTAAACAGATAGACAATTCGACTTCTACCGAAATTTCGATAGAGTCTCCCCTATAATTGGAACATTTCCCAATTTACAGTACCTGCAAATAAGCGCCAAAATAATCACAACTTTCAACATGCAAAAGATATGGCACACACGACAGTTAAGACTATTCAAATGGGCATCAAGCCCTCTACACAAACTTAAACAAGCTAGCAGAGCGACTAAAGAATTAAATTTACAACTCGGGGAAAAAGGAAAGTAGAGAATGATAAAGGAAAGTTCCTACGGTGTGAGCTTACGGAGCAGATGATGCCTGGACGTGGTGGCCTCGACCTAAAAAATCTAGAACCTGGGGGGCACAAAATAGAAAATGTGATTGAGAAAAATAAAGCTTTAAACATAAGTTGTAAGCAACATAATAACCCCTTCCGTTTTAGAAAATAATGTCGAAACACCATGAAATAGATTCTTCATTCAATGTACATAATATCATCCGATACTAGAAAGTATTTCAATTGAGTAAAACTCATATCATAACATACGATAAGGAAAGCCATATAATTCATACTTCTCAAATTCTTGGAAAACAATGTAAACTTGTTCATTTAATCCTTATTGTAAAACTGTATATTCAAAACCACCAAAATAAACCCATTAATATAAAATATGACTATCAAAACCCAAAATCCTTTTCCCGCAACCATACCCTTGCAAAAATACAATATGCCAAGTAGTTTCCAAATATCCAATCTCAATTATGAATTTCATTTCAAATGTTCATACCTGTGCAGAGTACTCTCAATGCACATGCTCAAGAAACCTCAACCTGGAAAATAAATCCACACATATACCCATATACACGTACATAAATGCATATACATATACACACAAGCACACACATTCACCACACCATCATTAAGTATCGGGGAAATAATCCAACCGGGGGATTGTTTGACTAGACCACAGGATGGCAACACATTACCCTGTGACTAGGGATGAGCAGTCCAACCGAGGGACTATTGCTCCACAGCACACACACCGACAACACATCGAACGTGCTATCGAAATAAGTCTTACGCGAGCAGACAGCCCCGTCAAGAGCCCTACGGCACACCTCGTCAAGGGTGCCCGCGTATCATCACATGCTCCGACAACACATCACACGTGTAGGTAACATCCATATAGAACCAGGGCAAGTACATACCATGGTGCAAATCCACAAATCAATATTTCCAAATCATAGCCCATATATATATATTCCAAAAATCCAATTTCCAAAAATTATGGCCGAAATCCACATTCTCAATACCCAAAACCATATCCTTTATCAATAATAATAATAATAATAATCTATGAAATTCCCATATCCCATTGTAAAATCCGAAATCAATCCAATAATATACTTCATAACCATATTAAACCAAAATAACCAATTTCCAAACAGTTCATAATTATGCAAGCAATTTCATAATTGAAAAACAATACTCATTGAAAACAATGTCCACTCACAATAAGTCCAACACTACTCAACCCTAAAAGGGCTCTTCCTATGGAGTATGCGAATAATGAATACCTATTTGAGATGATAAACGATCTTAATTAATAAAAGTACCCCACAACAAACTTTAACTCAAAACTGTAGTTCCAAGGCCTCAAAGTGTGTGCACAACTTTTAAGAAGTTCCTAGGGCCAATCTAGTACTTTCCGAAAGATGAGACGACTTCAGAAGATACGGGGTCAACCATACGGTCAAACTTTGCATAATGGTCAAATGGGCCCGTGGGGTCCACAACCTCTAATTTCCAACCCGAACGTTCTTATAGGTCCAACAAAGTCTACTAAACAAGTCCGAAGGTTTGGTTTCGATCAAGAGGTCGGATCAAAACCAATTGTACGATCGAACGACGATCAGTTCGCCCAACCCTAAATAATTTGTTTGGAGTATCTAGGACTTCGATTCTCGATCAACAAGTCCAGACAATTTATAATTATGCAAGCAATTCCATAATTGAAAAACAATGCTCATTGAAAACGATTTCCACTCACAACAAGTCCAACACTACTTAACCCTAAGAGGGCTCTTCATATGGAGTATGTGAAGAATGAATACCTATTTGAGAGGATAAACGGTCCTAATTAATAAAAGTACCCCACAACAAATGTTAACTCAAAACTCTAGTTCCCGGGCCTCAAAGTGTTGTTCACCCATTTTACTTTTGTTACTGTGATGGTAGGGTAAAGTTCCCCATTGCCTTGAGAACCATTGGCTAGTCAACAAGTCAACTTTCTTTAGTATGTGAGCGTGCCACTGCTAGCAATAAAAAATCCTAGCAGACTTCCTAAAAACAGATAACTTGCGCCATAAGTTACTGACTTCTAAACAAGTGATTGTGAATTTGGGTGAGGAATATCTCCCAAGTAAGTTCTTTTCTTGCCTCAGACTGGTGAGGACTTCATAATTTTTCACAGTACAAGATTGGTAGTTCTGGCCAAAATAAATGATAAGAAAGTGAACTGTTTTCAGACAGAATTCTCTTTTACAAAACTCAAAAGAGAAAAACTGACTCTAGAAAGACAAAAACAAGACTGTACTTCCATTTCTGTCTGGGTAGATGCTTCTGATCCGGGCTGGATTGGATTATCAACAACTTCAACTGGTCTGTTTTAGCCGCAAATCAATGCCAACGTTCGAATCTGGCAGAGTTTTAATTTATTTCAAGCCCTAGAAGGCTTTTTGATTGGGCAGAATTCGGACTTCTTCAGTCTGGAAGGGGCAGAAGTGGCAGAAGTGGTTGGCCTTGACTACTGAGTTGGAATTGCACTATGGTATCTGTCCTGCTTGATCAGGGCTCTTCATAAATTTGTTGAGGTTTTCATATTTGTAAAAACCTGAACTCTGCTCGTTTTGGCTTACGCTGAACCAAATTTGTAACGAGAGAAATCTCGTTTTGAATTATTTATTTCCCTAAGTCTGAACTGAAGTTGGATGTCTTGATTTGTAGCTATTCGAAGGCTTTTGAGATCAAGTGATCATTTTGAGTTTTTGTCTTTGATTGATTTTTTTTGGTTGTCTGATTGATCCTTTTGCTCTGTTCACCCTCTCCTATATTTATAAGAAATGTTTTTGGAGTGGGGGTTCTAATTCTTTTAATAGGACGGCAAAAATTCTCAAAAGATCTTTTCATTTTTAAATGCAAAGAAAAAAAAAGGGTTTTTATCAATTTTGGCAAATAAGCCCTCAATAGTCAGTTCCTGAGGCAATTACTTCCCTATATTTTGATGGGGAACATAACCCTACTTCCAGTTTAACTGCTTCTGTAAGAGTTTCAAACTGTGATGGTAAGTTTGATTTTCCAATTTTGAACAACTCCATGTTTCCTGCTTATCTCTTTTTAGAAAACATAGTCTGCGTATCCCTTGAAAATGGTGCCTTCTTTGGAGCAGAAAAATATCTCTGAATATACAAAAAGGGATTTGATCTTCTGGCGGCAGAGTTTTTTCAGAGATGTTCTTCTTTTATACCTGCCCCTATTAATTCCTTATCAATCCTAGTTGAAATTGCTGACTTTTCCAAGTTAGGAGGTCATGTGGGTCTGTCTCTTTTTTTGGGCTCCTCTTTCTTCATTTTGAACATGGCTAGCCCAATTTGGGTTTCTTCGAAGCCCAAGTCATCCTCGTGGTTCGATAGTTTCTGGGCCCCCAATGTTGGGTTGAGTGTGTAGTCTTGGCCCATTTATTTGTTCGTGACTGTCCAAAATTGTTATGGGCTTTTTTGATTTTTTTTGGACTGGATGTGTCAAATTAGGCCCAAACAAGTGTGTGCACGACTTTTAAGAAGTTCCTTGGGCCATTCTAGTACTTTTCTAAAGATGAGACGACTTTAGAAGATGCGGGGTCAACCATACAGTCAAACTTTACATAATGGTCAACTGGGCCCGCAGGGTCCACAACCTTTGATTTCCAACCTGAATGTTCTTACAGGTCCAACAAAGTCTACTAAACAAGTCCCGAAGGTTTGGTTTCGATCAAGAGGTCGGATCAAAACCAATTGTACGATCAGACGACGATCAGTTCACCCAACCCAAAATAATTTGTTTGGACTATTTGGGACTTTGATTCTCGATCAACAAGTTCTTGCACAACTCTAGAGGTATAGGGATTAACATAATTGAAATTGGAATTGATCGAACAGTCCGAAGTTATCAAACCCAAATATTGCATAATAGGTGCAATATCCGTTCGATAGTCAAATGGTAACCAAATGCTAATTTGAGAATGTTGTCGTTCTTACGCGCCGCCACGTCCTACCGGCAGTAGTGGCTGTCTTGAGAAATTTTCGGGGACGGGAAATTCTCAAAACTCCCTACAATATCTATACTAAAAGAACCATCACACCTAGGGGAGTATTTTAGTCTCTTGGACCGTAGACAAAAAGTGGTCAGCACCTGGTGAAACCCGGCCCAAGCCGCTGGCCTCCAATGGGTATAAAAATCAATCCTTAAAACCACAAAATTAATCCCAAATAATCACACTATCAGCTAGAGCATGTTGAGAGGATGCCAAACCATACCTTGGTCAATAAATTTTGCTGCTGGAATCGCCATAATCGACGGGAAAGGCTTGAAAACCTTATCGGTGCATAATTACATATCATTTTGTACCCTCCTAGCTTATGATTTCGTTATATTTTTAAGTTAAACTTGTACTTTTAATATATTTTGAGTTTGTTTCAGTATATTAAGCTTTAGGACTCATTTAATGCATTTTGGAGTCAAGTTAGCCTAAAATTGTGTCTGCAAATAAGTCAATTTCACGGATCGGACTGTATATGCTCAGGAATATCCAGTTAATGAGACTTCTACCATTGGAAAGATGTGGGAGTCTAGTTTTTGGACCATTTTACAGTTTATGATTCTGAGTCTTCTGGAGGAAGTTATGCAAGTTTTGGCAGCTTAAGGTGAAATTCGGTAGCATATGCATTACTGTGCCAAAAATGATAGTTGAAGGCCTTTCTGATTTTTCCATGAGCTAGGCTACATACAGTTGGAAAGATAAGACAGAGATCTTGAAGACCGATATTTCCAGAATTTATCAATAGAAGAACAAACCCAAAACGAGCCTACAAGCAAACTACAATGCATTGTCATGCATGACATATGCATGAGTTAATTGTTTTTAGTGGGGAAGTTTGGTAAAGTTGGTGAAGTGGGTGTTGTAGGTAGAGGCAATACTCAAATCAAATTTTTACTTCCCTTAGGCCTATACTCCAAGCTTACAAACACACCCCGAAGGAGGGAGGGAGGGAGGGAGGGGGCGGGGGGGAGCTCTCAAACATCTCTCTAGAGCTCCTCTCCCTTCTCTCCCTCAAATTCTCTTCTTTTAAGTTCTTAATTGTTGTAACAAAACCCTTTGGCTAAATTTTCCTTTATGTTTTTCTTAGTTGTTCTTTCTTTTTCATTATCATGTAATTTCTTATTTTAAGTTTCAAGTTTGATTAGTTTCCAAGTTTCAATTTTAGTTCTTGTTCTTATTCATTACGCTTATCAGTTGATATGCTTGTTTGAATGTTTGATCACTATTTAAACTTGTATGTTACCTATCTTGGTTGGAATTAAGAGTAGACACCATATGCTTTAATTCAAATTGAACTATGAATAGGAAGAGTATGTATGGACATTTGACAACAAGGATTAGATACATGCTTGGTTGTTTAAAACATTCTTCTATGCTTAATGGATTTCTAATGCTTAAGTTAGGTTTGACAACAAGGATCTAATTAGGGAATTAGGAATACAAGGTTAGGACCAGACGTCATGGCTTAATCATACTTTAGCTAGAATCAATCTGAGAATATGAATTGAACTTGGTAACTTATTTGCTTGAGTTAGTTATTTTCTTTCTTTCTTTATTTCAATCATTGTACTTTTCACAATCATCTTTAAAACTTGTTTCCATTTTTGTTTTGTATAGGGAATCGAATTGAATCAATCTATTATCAATCCTCGTGGGATCAACCTCACACTTACATTTGCTATACTACCGAACGGCTCGTGCACTTGCGAGTATCACAAGTTGAGGATGCAGCTGAATTGATTTTTGTGCAGCTAATCCGACAACAACAAAACTGCCGAAGCTTAAGGAGCTCACCACGGCTACAAAAAGGTTGGGCTCTCCAAGACTGGACTCGGGCGTAGTTTCCTGGTCCTGTTCGGTCATTTCCTGACTAGTCTCGTGGTTGGTCGTTGCCGGAGCACTGAGATCGCCAACCAAAAATGGCTGGCCTGGTTTTCGCGAAGGGAGAGAGATGCGAGGAAGAGAGAGTTGCGAGGGGAGAGAGAGGGTATGTGCATGGAAGAAGAGAAGGAGTTGGGGTATTTAAGGCTTTTCGAACAATTCCAATCATTCCTGATACGTCCTTTCCGTTTTCATACCTTTTCTCTTTCGTTAAGATCTAAAATTGAGTGTGCTACCTGTCTACGGACTCATATCGATGAGCTGTACGTAACGGTGCTGCTCAATTCTCCAAAATCTTTTTTGAACAAAAAGTAACTAGAGTACCCCTACCCTTATGGGCAAAATTGCACAATTAAATAATTAAATAAACTACTTAATTGGGTCGGGGTGTTACATTGTCCTTCTCAGAATATTGGATGCATCAACCTCCCAATAGTTTTAGAAAAGTTTCAATGGCATTAGGGACACAAAACTCACTTTGAGAAAATTACAAATATCCTCAAGTCACCAGACTCTCCACTATTTCACTCACAAAACATAAATGTGCTCTTAAAAGTTGGAATTCCACAGGAAGTTAGATGGGTAGAAATAGATGAAAGATATTTGAAGTTACATACATTGCCACATTCCAAAGACTAGTATAAGCAATAGATTCTCAAGAAAAATGGTTGACATCAAAAAAGTTGCTAACAATAAGAGGTTTAAACTCTATATATACAAATCTATATAGGAGTTAATTCACTTACACAAACAATGAATTGAATATGGGATCTGTCATACTATGTCACCTACAATTACAATTACCACCACATGCCATGTTGAGTAAGAAAAATTCAGTGTTCTAACTTATTCATGTGAGAGAGCAGTACGCCAAAGGGACAAAACTAATTGAGGTGGAGGAAAAAACTAGTTATATATGGTGCCAAAGGGACAAAACTAGTTCTACACACTCCTCCACTTCTATATGGAAGAAGTAAAACCAACTTCCCATTATAAGATTACTTTAGCAGTTAAGACTTGTAACGAATTCATCCACATATTTACATTATCTATGTATCTAAGGGCTCGTTTAGAAGTGACTCTAGATACGTTGGAATCACTTCCGGGGAGAAGTAACTCCCACATAATTCTCCATATAATCACTTTAAGTTATAAGAAGTGAATCTAGGGATGTTCTTCTACATAAAATCACTTAAAACCACTTAAAGTGATTATATGAAAAAATGATTCTCCATAGAAGTGATTTTTGGCCTAACTAGAATCACTCCCAAATAAGCCCTAAGAACAAAAAATTATAATCACATGTTTCACAAAAAAAGGAATATAAATCCACTTGCAGAAAAGAAAACGAAAAGAAAAATGCTTATAACAAAAATGTATTTTATGGCAAAAATGGTTACTCTTTTAGCATGAAGTTGGTCAATAAAAGTGATCAGTCACTTCTTCACCATATTCCAAGCTATTGGGTAATATTTTTTAAAAACACTAGCCCTTGATCTACGAATCATGGACCCAACTATCTTAGGCACTTAACCTCTAAGCCCATTTTCCTAAAAATTTGTTGATAAGAATTGAAGTTGGAGGCCACTTACCAGATCTAGGATAATTTGATCCCACTGGAAGAATGGTCGTGGATTCTGACCATCCATCTTAGCTGGTACCCATTCCACTTCTTTGATCTCAAAAGCGTGATTTAGGGTCTTCATGCAAAAATTCCACTTGCACCATGCTCTAGCACTTTATTAGCCCATAACCATATAGCTTTCTCAAGAAACTCTTCGTCCACGTGGGCATTGTGTGCCCCTAAATCGATTGACTTTTAGACCGAGACTCCCGTGATGGAAAGAGGTCCAAGATGATCTTCGTAAAATCTTACTTCCATCGTGTTGGCTAAAGCCATGAAAAATATTGTATACACTAACATCCTTATGCCAAGAACTAATTAAGGGACACATATATTTCCATGGATTCAATCTCAGCTCGAAAAAGCATTGTAGTGACCCATTGTCTCCACCACAAAGAAGGTTTGCATCATGAACTTTTGGCCCACCTTAACTTGGAGTGGGTTGATCCCCTTTATCTAGGTGGGAATTCCTACTTATAATCAAAGCTGGAAGGATGTTCACCACGGGCCTCATATTAATTTGAATTTTGCTCACCAGCATCCCCATCAAAATGAGCGCATACATGTAAGGGCTTACGGTGGGTAGCTATTTTCTTGGTGGCATCTCATAACACATTTTTTCTCAACATTTTTCATTCGGCCTTGACACAATGATTTGAGGTCGAGCCATGTCTACATTTAGAACTTCTCAAGTTACTTAGATTTCCTTTAGTTTGCTCATCTGAAACATTGACTCAACCTTGTCGAAGACATCACCATAAATGAAATTAGGTTGGCCGGCTAAACATTGACCCACCTTCCAAGCACTTTCTAACTTGGCCAGCCTTTTCATAATCTCAGGATCGTTCAGATGCTCCATAATTTATTTTGGGAATTCTTGGAGACACTCGCCATCACCATACTTATCATCCCCATAGAACGCCTCAACCTTTCTGCTTGGGATTTTCTTATGCTTTTTTAGCCTCTACTTTAGTCATAGGTTCAAGCCCTTGTTCTACCTCTTTGGTATGAAAATCAACATGACTTGGTCCTCCTCTACCTTTGGCTCTTCATATTTCATCTAAGGATCACCCCTAACATCTTTTACCATTTCATGGTCCTCCTCTTCTTTCCTTTAGACATTGGCTTGTTAACCATCTTGGCCATGACTTGGTTTTGCCTACAGGCAGTTGGACCTTCGGCTAAGCTGACCTAGCCTTCTCAACTTTTGGTGGCCTTTCATCCACCACCTTTGTTGGTCGCCTGTTATTTGCCTCTTAAGATTCAGGCAAATGAGCCTCCAACTCCAAAATTGGCTCATCTGAGACCGTAACCACAATTGAGCAATTCATCCATTCTCGGTGCATTTTCATCTTTTCAGCTGTTGTTGCTTCTAGCGAGGCCACAACATCGGCCTTGGTTAGTTCCAACTCTTCCATCTAAAGCTTCTCTCAAAATTCGGCCACTCGATTAAGTTGGGTTGGCCTCTCATTAGCCCATCATTATTCTTCTGCATAGATCTTGTCATTCCCCTTATGATAGGTTGAAGTACTAAGATGACTAGTACAATCCAGATGATCTCTGGCCATCTCTTTGAACCACTTTCCATGCCCCATAAATGCCTTTGATTGGGTAATCTTGGCCTTTGTTGTGTTCGATAATTTGACCACTTTAAAATGTGGTATCACTATGTTGACCTTTTCTCTTACAACCATGTTTATCATTATTGCAGAACGTTTGGTCGTGCTCCAACCTTTTCTTTCACTAGATAATAAAGGCCATTATCTCTTAGGATGGTCACCTTAGGTTGTACCATATTTCAATCCTCCTCTTCGGTCACATTTTGGGTCTCATCTCCTTGGGTGGACTCATTTTCCCCACCCAATATGAGGTTCTCAATAGGAAATTCAACTTGAGCATTTGACTCTAAGGTCGAACTGTCACTGATTTCCCAATCAATATTGGGGTTGAGATCCATACGATTATTTTCCTCTTGCGGCTGAGAATTAGGATAAGGTTGAGATTTTTCCCCTCAGCTAGTTGGCCAAGTTGCAAGGAGATTCATCGGCTGATAGGAATAGATCCATTGATATTGATCTCTCATGTAGTGTGTGTCATCGAGCGTGTCAAAATATGTTTTTCCTCTTTTCAGCCAATGTGGGAAGGAACATTTGGTCCTTTGTTTTGGATGTGTAGGCGTGTTAGATCTATACCATCACTATATGGGTTGTGGAATAATTTCTCATCGCAGGCTACCCTATCAACTTGATCATTTATAGTAAAGTTGTAAAAGCTAACATAAGCACCCATTACAACAACCCTTAACGGGTTTTGTGCAATCTGATCTTAAATACGACCTATAATTTGTTGGGAAAATTGCATTTTTCTTGGAAAAATGGTAGAAATATTCATAAATTCCAACATGAAGGGAAAAGAAATAAAAAAGTAAAAAGAAAGTATAATATTCAACGAAAAAGGCAAGAGAATGCATCATTAATGAGAACGCATAACATAATACTTATAAGAAAGGAAACAGAAAAATGAACTTGAAGTAATTGAGTAGAGCGGTGAGAGATATAGTGCTCAAGTGAAGAGCGGCGGCAAAAATAAGGTTGAATCCATGGTAAAAAGGTGAGAACAACACCTTATATTTACAACCCCTCATCTTAAGTGTGGTTGGACTAGCCTACCACCCATCATCTTGGATTGTAATGTCCCACTTCTACTATGCTCATCCTCATCTTGGGCCAGACTGATTGGATTGTAACACCCCTTGTAATGAAACATAAATGAAAATTTTGTAATAAGATTTGTAATTTTACCCATGTCATCTAAACTGTAGCTTTTGTTGTAAAATGTCACCTTAAACAAAGAAAAAGTGAAGCAATGCGTGCCATATATAGCTCAATTTCCTATTTTTTCCGTTCAAAATACTACATGTGCATATTTTAGAACCATTAACACATTGCTTCAATTACTTTTTTAAGAGTGACAATTTGCAGCAAAATGTCAAGTTTAGGTGATATTTGTACAAAAAAATTCTTTTAGAAATGACTGCACAAATAGATCTTTTGAGTTTGAGATGTAAAATGGGTCCACCCATCAACAGAGGGAATACATTGCAAAAAATCATTCTTTATTAAAAATGCTTCAATGGAACTTGTAATGCAAATCATTAGTGACACATGACTAATGAGTTCCATAATTTTGATTGAATTAGTTGAATTATTGACTTTACTCTTGGTAATTTTCAATGTTTTAGGTGCATATGTCAAGTCAGTAAAGTCACCTTGGGGCTCGTATATCTCGGTGGGAATTCGTCTATTCGAACCTTTCTTCAACTTCCTCATAATCGAAGCTAGAAGGATGTTCACCTTGGGGGTCATATCAATTTCAACTTTGCTCACCATCACCCTATCAAAAAGAGCGCATATATATGAGAGCTTAAGGTGGGTAGCCATTTTCTCGGCAGCATCTCATAAAACACATTTTCTCGACGTTTTTCATCCAGCCTTTGGTTCGCTCTATATTTAGAACTTCTCAAGTTACTTAGATTTCATTTGGTTCACTCATCTAAACCATTGACTTGAGCTCGTCGAAGACGTCACCGTCAATGGAATTAGGTTAGCCCGGCTAAGCTTTGAAAACCAACGGAAGTGTGACCACCATGGCATCGTCCTTGTCAATGTCCCTAAACTTCAACTTGGTCTTACCCATCTTCCAAGCACTTTCTAACTTGGCCAACCTTTTCATATTCTCATGCTCATTCGGATGCTGCATAATTTCTTTTAGGAATTCTTCAAGACACTCGCCATCACCATACTCATCATCCCCATAGAGCGCCTCATCCTCAATTGTGGTTTGCTCGAGATTTTCTTAGGCTTATTTAGCCTCTAATTTGGTTGTAGGTTCAAGCCCTTGTTCTACCTCATTGGTATTAAAATCACCATGAATTGGTCTTCCTCTACCTTTAGCTCTTCATGTTTCGTATAAGGATCACCCCTAACATATTTGACCATTTCCTGGTCCTTCTTTTCTTTCCTTTCTACAACCATGGCTGGTTAAACACCTTGGCCATGACTCGATTTTGGCTAGAGGAGGTAGACCTTTGGCTAAACAGACCTAGCCTTCTCAACTTTTGGTGGTCTCTCATCCACCACCTTTGTTGGCTGCCTGGACTCGACCTAGGAATTATTTGCCTTGAAAGCTTCAGTCAGATGAGCCTCCAACTCCAAGATTGGCTCCTTTGGTACCGTTACCATCATTCATCTATTCTAGGTGCATTTTCATCTTTTCAGCCGTTGCTACTTCTAGAAAGGTCACAACCTCAGCCTTGGTTAATTCCAATTCTTTCATCTAAAACTTCTCTCTAAGTTCGACCACTCTCTCGCTATGTTGACATTTTCTCTTACAACCATGTCTATCAATATTGCAACACGTTGGGTTGTGCTCCAACCTTTTCTTTCACTAGATTAAGGCCATTATGTCTGAGGATGGTTGCCTTAGGTTGTACCACATTTCAATCCTCCTCTTCAATCACCTTTTGGTCTGATCTCCTTGGATGGACTCGTCTTCCTCACCCAATGAGAAGTTCTCTATAGGAAATTCGACTTGAGAATTTGACTCTAAGGTTGAATTGTCACCTATTTCTCAATCAAGATTAGGTTGAGATTCATACAAAGATTTCCTTCTTGTGGCTGATAATCACAATAAGGTTTATGTAAGGTTTTTATTTGGACCTTTATTGTATTTTGGCTCTTCTCTTAAACTAACAAAACCATTGTAATATTAATTGGATTCTAGGTTAGAATCAGTGTGGGTTGAAGGGCTTCCAAGTCTCCTCGCGTTACAGTTCAAAAGGTAAAATCATTTGCATTGTTTACATGGAGATTAATCCATACTTCACTTGGATTGATCCAATATTCATTCTTGCATGCTGCAAAATATTTCTCTAAGTTTGTTTTCAAAACCAGTAATACATTCTACGGAATTATTAATCTACTCTGTGTAATCTCTGTGTTAGTATTTTATTCCTTGGTCAATTTTTTATTTCTCCACTTATTTTTGTCTGACCAAGCATGAGATTTTTTATAGTATTCAAAATCTCTTTTCCTTAAAGCTTTCACATTTGTTTAAAATAGCTATATCCTAAAAGACTTTTTCTGATTGGCTAAGTTAAACCAATATTTGTTAATATATTTGAGCCATGGGCTGTTTTGTAACTTTGTCTTTCCCCATCTCTACATATATTATAATATTTTCAACCATGTTGTATGCCAACCTTCTATTCTTTATTTTGGTTAAACTATTTCAAACACCATGTGTGCTATTTTTAATAACCCATTTGTTTCCTCCAAAGCATCTTATCCTTCTTTGTTTTCTTTTTTGCTTTGCTAGAGACATGAGCTATTGGTTTTATGGCTTATTTTATTTCATCTTTATTAAAAGCATGTAAGAAAACATTCTCCACTTCTTTTTTCAAAAGCATGCGGCTTCTTGATTCCAACCCATCAAAACATTATTGGCTTATTTTATTTTATCTTTCTAAAAGCCTTGGTGTTGTGTCAGTGGATTTGGTTCCTAAGAGAAATTAAAAACTCCTTTCTCTTCCTTTGTGTTTCCTGTGACCGGTCTTTCAAAACGTGGGGCTATTGTCCTGAAAACAAAATGTTTCAAAGAATCTATATATTCTTCCTTGGTTGGCATTTTTCAAAGGAACTCATTTCATTTTTCAAAAAACTTTTTTGCATCTCACATTCTACTTGCCCAGCAGAATTATTTCAAAGGTTTTTGAAAAAACTTCTTATGTGCCTCTGAGCATTCAAGAACCCATTTACTGGTTCAGCCACTCTTGAACACTTGAAGGCTATGTGGATGATTGCATACACATAAACACTTCCCCAAGTTGATTTATACTCTTTACGGCTAAATGTTTTTCATTGCTTGAGTTCATTATTATTTGTTCAGCTAGTATATGTTACTTGTGAGTATACAGTTGATTATATATGTTCGGTTCATTTTTACACATGATTTTTCATGTTATTCACCCACTATTTTGAGTTAGTTCTTGACATTTTATAGCTTTTTACTTCATTTTTGTGTTTTCTTAGATTTTGCCTTGGTTGGGATGAAAATGAGCTAAAAGTGCATTATTAGTTATAAATTCTGTTTTTGTTCATTTTCGTAGGTCAACTTCTTGGCCTGGGATCAACATGCTCTGGTGCTCGGATGAGGTCATGATCTTCATGAGACTTGTTCCAATGGATGTTAACTACAACATATCCAAATTTGAGCTCCATTGGACAAGTATTTCCTATCCAACCAATCCATCATGTTACCACAGTTCTGGAAATCCGGATTTGGCCAGCTTTTACCTCCCTTGTGTCATCTTAACTTCTTGTTACCATAACTCTTGGTAACAAGGAATTACATTTGTAAAATAGATATTTTCTGAGCTTTTGGCATCTTTGTGAAGTCAAAGCTCCATCATGGCAAGGGGACAATGGGCTAAGGCTTTATCAAAGGTGGTAGTTTTATATTAAAAGGTAAAAGCTGGAAAGGAGGAGAGAGGGAAGGAAAGGAATTGCAATCTGAAGTTGGGGGAGCCTTTTGAACGTCGGAAAAGAAGTCATTGAAGAGATTACACAGAGGAGAGCAGATTTTGGAGAGCTTGGAGCTTGGAGAAGGCCAAGGTGCAGCCAAGCTAAGTGGAGAAGAAAGCTTCC
>NW_018922672.1:83046-109134 GCF_002207925.1 Prunus avium
GATTTGAAGTTACATTTGTGCTTGGTATGATTTTTGAAGTTGTGTGAAAACTGAAATTGGAGAATGAGTTTCATTTGGCCATCACACTACTACACTTGAGCATGTTGTGTTATGAATTTTGCCGCCTTGTGAATAATGTGTAAACTGAGTTTTTCTTGTGAAAACTTTTGAGTCGTTTGCATGAGTTGCTCTCTCCTTAGAAAGTGTTCGGAAAGTTTTGTTTCGAGTCTTGTTTTAGTTTCTGTTTTGCTCGAGGACTAGCAAAAGATCAGTTTGGGAAGTTTGTTCGGTTCATTTTTACACATGATTTTTCATGTTATTCTCCCACTATTTTGAGTTAGTTCTTGAGATTTTATAGCTTTTTACTTCTTTTTTGTGTTTTAATAGGTTTTACTTTGGTTTGTATGAAAATGAGCTAAAAGTGCATTCTTTGATATAAATTCTGTTTTTGTTCATTTTCGTAGGTCAACTTCGTGGCCTTGGATCAGCATGTTCCGGTCCTTGGATGAGGTGATGATCTTCATAGGACTTGTTCCAATGGATGTTAACTACAACATATCCAAATTTGAGCTCCATTGGGCAAGTGTAGCCTATTCAGCTGATCGGACAATTGACGCTGGCTCTGGATGTTTGTTTTGGCCTAGTTTTCACCCCCACTTAATAGCATTTTATTTCTACTTGTTACGACACCTTTTGGTAACAATGGATTGCATTTGAGTGTCATTTCCTGAGTCAATTGGAGCCTTGGATTATACCTTAAAACAAGGTTTCATCATTTGCAAGGGGACAATGGGCAATAGCTTTAGAGAAAGAATAAGTTTTATACTAAAAGAAAAGCTGGAAAGGAGGAGAGAGAGAAGTCAAAAGGGATTGCAATCAGATTTGGGGGAGTTTTTTGCAACGGGAGAGAGGGTATTCCACCATTCTACACAATTGAGAGCAGATTTTGGAGCTTGGAGCTAGGAGAAAGACAAGGTGCAGTCAAGAAAAGTGGAGAAGAAGACTTCCACCATTGATGATCTTGAAGCTTTCATCATTTTCTGAAAATCTGTAAACTCTTTCTAATTTCATTTTGAATTTGTGTTTGAAATGATTATGAGGAACTAAACTCCATAGCTAGGGCTTAGGTTGAAGCCCTATACATGATTACCTTATTGTTTTGATGCTTGAGTGTATGCATTTCTAGATGTTGTTGATGAACCCCATTCACTAATTGAATTTTATGATTTGTGTTTGCTTCCTTTGCTTAATCACCTTAGGTTGTATGCATGTAGCTAAAGTTGAGGAGTTGTGTAAGATAACCAAGAACACAATTTCTAATTAGCAACAAATGGTTGAACTTGTTTAAGTGAGCATCATGTGAATTGGTTTCTTGACAACAATTGATGAATTCGAATTCACCAAATTAATCTATCCTTGATGTGTGTTTTCCTTGATTGATTACCTTTGAAAGCATGCTTCTTGAGGTTGTTGGGATTATGTGTATCTTTATGTTTTCCTAAGCAATAGATGGATGGAGTAAGAACCATCCATGTGCCTTGGTTTCTTGAATACCTAATGTAAACACCATGCTATTATATGTTCATATTCTCTTTGAACTTAATGGGTTTTCCTTGCAATCGAATTGAAGTACGAACCATACCTAGGTTCGGTTATGGGGAGGGCACAAGTATTGTAGCACGAACCATGCACTTTACGTATATTAGAGAGAATCAATGCGTCTTGAGCCACGACCCATGGTCTTGATTGCGAACATCTTCATCAATACATTTAGAGTTCATCACTTGAGTATCCATGAACATGGGTAGAATTGTTTAGGGTGGATTCCGAAACCCTAGTGTTTGTTACATTTTAATTTCACATTTTGATAATTCATCTCTGCCATTCACATTTAAATTCAAAGTTCATTTACTTTCATGCAATAGAAATAGGTCACTTGAACCAAATCAAAAACCCCCCCAATGTGTGTGTGAGTTGCGTGTTTGACACGTTTTGTGTCTTTGTCACTGAATTTTGTTTGTGTCCGTAATTGTTTTGGACCTTTGGTCCGCGTTGTGTTCTTGCATTTTCTGTGCTGATTCTAACCGTATAAAGAACGTGAATTTTGGATAAACGGTTGGAAAGTTATAGGTCAAAAACTGGACAGAGGTCGAAACTGAAAAACAGAGAAACGAATCTGTCCAAATGGTGATAAACGGGTGATAGAAAGTGCTGTTTGTGTTTTTCTTTGTTTTCTTGTGTTGTTTCATTTCTTTTATCTTCCTTACTTCATTTTTAGTTTCCAATTTGTATTGTGTTTGTGTGTTGTGTAAAATTAGTGTTCTTTACGTACTCAAATTAGAACTTATAGGAAACCGACAAGTTCTTCGTGGGATCGACCCCGTACTTACATAATCTATACTTCATTAGATTCGTGCACTTGCGGGTATTTTTAATTGGTTGTTTGCACATTAATTTGTGTCCTTTTAGGAATGCAACAATATACATATAACTTTCTCCAAGTAAACATTTACAAGATTTCAGTTGAACATTTTTTTTGTTTCATTGTTGTTATTTTGATTTAAACAATATGCTTCAAGTTCACTACTTCTAATTTAATCATCACAACACTTAAGTTTCATTTGTCTAGCTCAATCATACTTTGTGATTGAGATAGATGAATTTGTGAAACCACAACTCACTTCATACATCAAACTATAAGCAACTTGAGCTTGGTGCTCTTGAGAGGATTTGCTACTAAGAGATAAAGAAAAGGTGTTTGCTGAAAGGTTGGATTGTAGCTGCTTATAAGTGATAGATGAGCTAAGTCTTCTTTCATTTTTCTTGTATTTTTTAATTGAGTAGATTGGATCTCTCTGGATTTGGTGCCCTCAGTTTTTCCCCTTGTTGGGTTTTCTAAGTCAACAATTCTCGTGTGTTATTTACATTCCGTTGTTACTAGTTTTAATTTATTAACCACGAAATTGTTCGTTTTTGTGCTTGTTTTCCTTTAAAGAACTTAATTTTTAAAAAGGTAGGTTATTGTCCTATAGCCTACTTTACCCCACCCTCTGTAGGCTTTTAGAGCTTAGGGCCTGGTTTTATAGTTGAGATTTTTCCCCTAGACTAGTTGGCCAAGTCACAAGGAGATTCATCGGCTGATAAGAATAGTTTCATTGATATTGATCCCTCATATAGTGTGTCCCACCGAGCATGTCAAAATATGTTTTTCCTCTTTTCAGCCAATGTGTGGTTTATGGAAGGAAATTTTGGTCCTTCTTTTGGATGCGTAGGCATGTCAGATCTATACCATCACCATCTGAATTTTGGAATAATTTCCCATTGTAGGCTACCCTATCATCTTGATTATTTATAGTAAAGTTGTAAAAGCCAATAGACGCACCCATTACAACAACCCTTAACGAGTTTTGTACAATATGATCTTGAATACGACCTATAAATTGTTGGGCAAATTGCATTTTTCTTGGAAAAATGGTAGTACCATTCATAATTCCAACATGGAGGGAAAATAAAAAAATGATGAAAATAAAGCATGATATTCAAAGAGGAGGGAAGTTTGCTCACCTTTAGATTGAGCTAGAGTTGACCAAGCCACTTAAGGCTTTTATCCAAATCAATCAAACCTAGTATATTATTGAATACAAACACTTGCATGAAAGAGAACTGTGAGATGAAAGTCCCTGATCTTGCTGAGATGGCTCTAGGTGATGCAGTTGATGCTAACACAGATGGTGCTGTTGGGGTCTTTTTCCGTCGGAAGGCTCATCCTGGCTTGTTGATTCTTGGACCACCATAAAGTGTTGAATCAAGCCTTCGTTGCCCATTTTTCTGAGTTAGCGAGAACTAGGCCCAAAGCATCCTGAGGGAGAAGCAAGTCCCAGGGGAGTACTTTGTTCTTCTTCCAGTGGCTGCGTGTTTTGTGCTAATGTTTCCGGCAGATAGACGAAGAGTTGGAGATGATGCATTGATGTTGCACAAGCTTGGCATGAGAGTTTGCTTTGGTGAATCAAGATTCTACTAGGCTTGGTGTAACAAGGGTTACACGCAGCGGAACAAGTGACACCAACACTCTCACAAGCAAGACTTGCCTCAGGCAGGAAAACTCTCTCACACACATATACGGGAAAGTTCCCAACCTTCTATTCACTAATAGCAAAGGATTACAAGCTCTCACTTTTAGTTGGATTACCACATCACTTGGTTTCTCGACCACACCTTCACAAGGTATTTATAGGCCTACACTATGTAGATGACAACCCCATCTACTTAGGACACCTTGTCAACCGTTATATTAGCCACCTAGACATGTTTCCCTACTCTAAAACCTGTCTAGCATTCACAAGCCGCCACCTTGCAGCCCACTCTTGTCATGGGGCAAATTTTCCTCCTTAAAAATCTCTCCCACTCCTTGGAACATGCTGCCACTACTTAGTAACCACCCACTCTTGCTCCAAGATTAGCCACAACATGAGTTTTAAGCATACAGCCACTCTAGCCACGTCCAACTACCCATGAACTGCTCAAAAACCGTTTTGCCATGTCGTAGACCCACTTCAGCACGTTTTCAGCCACCTGCCATGAACTGCCCACAATCTGCAACGTGCGTTGCGCACGCTGTGCACCAGCGTAACTGCCCTTCACTTCCAGACCTGCGCCAGCTCCTGTCGACACTCATTGCGCTTCCTACGCGTAGCTTCTCTCGACATCTGTCCGCAGATTCTGTAGACACCTGTTGCGCAGCCTGTCGACAGCTTCTGTCCCAATCTATCGACAGTACCAATGCCAATCTTTCGACAGGGCCAATGCCAATACCAATGCCACCAAGTCTGCTGTGCTGCCATGTCTTGACTGCCAACTCTCAACCCAAAACACTTGTCTTCCAACATTGCCTTGCTTCACGAGTGCACCTCCCATGCACCTTTGGCTTGCCTTGGCATGGTGCAAAACATCAAAACCATGCCATGGCCTATGCCAACTTGTAAGGGTCTTACAAACCACCCCCACCACAAGAGCCCGACGCCCTCGTCGGCTCAACTCCTTGGCGGTCTTCGTTCTTCTGAACATCACTTGAGTTTGCTTGAACCACTTCACCATTGCTCTCCTCCATAGACTCGTCACCACTTGACTCAATTAAGATCACCTCCATGGGTTCCTCCATAGGCTCCTCTTCGTCGTCACTTGAGATTACAATGATACCGGCCATGGACTCCACCCTTGGCTCATCTTCCTCCATTGGCTCCTCCTTAGCCTCAGAGTTTTCATTCCTTTTTCCAAACATAGCATTTCTCAAAATGCTATCAATAGCCGAGCTCTCCCATGGTTCACCTTCTGACTCACTTTCCGATGGATCTGAAGCAAAAGAATCAGATTGGGCTCCATCTATCATCAACTCATCTGACTGCTCCATGAAGTCTTTGTGTCTTGTTGTCATGTAGGCTAATTCGAAATCAAACTCATCTAGCACATCCAAATAAATGCCAAACTCATCTCGAATGTTACTTGAACAGTACATGCGACTACGCAACACACAAGTCCTCACCACAAACTTCCTATCCAACAGGTAGATCCTCCAAGTATCTAGACAATGCGCCAACGCCGCAAGCTGCATCTCTTCTAACCCGCAATTCAAATCCCAATTCGGAACCATATTCTCAATGGCCTCTATCAGCATACCCCCATGCACTAGAGAAGCATCAATCAGAACTTCTGAAGGCTCCATGGCAAACACATCCATGAACACCTCAATCACCTCCAACACTAGTTGCACCAATGCATCCTCTTCCAAAGGATCTTCCGGTGGGACAACTCTTAGTGAATTCAACAAAACCATTGGACTCACCTGGAGACTGTTGCGCTCTTCAGTACCTCCATCTCTCTTCACAACAATTGCATTCAAGTTCTGCTTCTTAGGACAGTCCTTCACACGGTGAGGCCCTTGGCAAAGAAAACAACCTGAGAACGCCTTCGTGTCCCTGTGTTCTTCACCTTTGGCACCATCTTGAACATCTTTGGTCTCCTTCCCTTTGTCAACCGTCTTGTTGTCCAAATGTCTCTTCCCACCTTGCTCTTTCTTCCCACTGGAAGTGACTGCTGCTCTGTAGTCCATTAGTCTCTCTGCTGCAGCAATGGCGGTATTGAGGCTCCTGACATCTTGTCTCCTCAATTCCTTATGTGCCTGGCTGCAGATTTGTGAGTAAGTTGAACAACTTATTCTCCTCAGACATATTAGACACATTGAGCATCAAAGAACAGAAAGTCTTCACGTAGTCCTTCACTGAACCTACTTGCTTCAAGTTCTTCAAAGCTTCCCTTGCTAACCATGCAACATTGCATGGAAGGAATTGGGCTCTCAACTCCTTCTTCAGCACAACCCACTCCTCAATAGTAGGTATGCTCCCACTTGGCACTTCTTGTGCACGAGTCCTCCACCATAACTTAGCATCACCCACCAAGTCCATGTTTGTGATAGACACCCTCTCAGCATCCGGAATCTTAGCAGCTTTGAAATACTGCTCCATATCCCACAAGAAATGCTCCAACTCTTTGGAGCTTCGCTCGCCAACATAAGCCTTTGGCTCAGGCACCTTTATCTTGGTCGTCATGGAACCCTCATGACTCGAAGTCATGCCACTCATCGCAAACTTCATCATGCTCATTTCTGTCTCCACCTTCTTGAGCTTTCCACCAATGGCCTCTGCTAAGCCATCCATGTCACCTAAACAATCGGTGATTTTCTTCTCCAACGAAACTTTCAACCCTCCGAGGATTTTCTCGATCTCTGCTATCTTGGCACTAAGATCTTCCGTCTGGGTGACTACACTCTCAGCTTCTTCTCCAGACACGGTACCAAGGAAATTCTCAATCCTTGCTACTCTCTCCTTCAAGGAATCACTACCTCCAGCCATCCCTTCGCAACTCCAAGACTATTCCTTGCTCGAAAATTGCCACACACGGATCCTAGGGGACAATCCGCAACTCGAACTCCACTCGAACACCACCAGAAACGTGACTAAAGCACGCTCTAATACCAACTGTAACAGGGGTGAAAAACACCTTTAATTTTTCGACCCTTGTCCGGCACTTAGAATCCTCCTAAGTCAGCCTTCTCTTCACCTCTAAACCTGTGAGGCTTCAGAGTACACGCAACGGAACAAATGACACCAACACTCTTGCAAGCAAGACTTGCCTCATGCAGGAAAACTCTCACACACACATATACGGGAAAGTTCCCAACCTTCTATTCACTAATAGCAAAGGATTACAAGCTCTCACTTTTAGTTGGATTACCACATCACTTGGTTTCTCAACCACACCTTCACAAGGTATTTATAGGCCTACACTATGTAGATGACAACCCCATCTACTTAGGACACCTTGCCAACCGTTAGATTAGCCACCGAGACATGTTTCCCTACTCCAAAACCTGTCTAGCATTCACAAGCCGCCACCTTGCAGCCCACTCTTGTCATGGGGCAGATTTTCCACATTAAAAATCTCTCCCACTCCTTGGAACATGCTGCCACTACTTAGTAACCGCCCACTCTTGCTCCAAGATCAGCAACAACCCAAGTTTTAAGCATATAGCCACTCTAGCCACGTCCAACTACCCATGAACTGCTCAAAAACCGTTTTTCCATGTCGTAGACACACTTCAGCACGTTTTCAGCCACCTGCCACGAACTGCCCATGATCTGCCAGCGTGCGTTGCTCATCCTGCGCGCACGCTGCACACCAGCGTAATTTCCCTTTGCTTCCAAACCTGCGCCAACTCCTGTTGACACTCGTTGCGCATCCTGCGTGCAGCTTCTCTCGGCATCTGTCGGCAGATTCTGTCGGCACTTGTTGCGCAGCCTGCGCCCATGCCGCGTGCGCTGCTTGTCGACAGCACCAATGCCAATCTTTCAACGCCAATGCCAATGCCAATGCCACCAAGTCTGATGTGCTGCCATGTCTTGACTGCCAACTCTCAGCCCAAAAACACTTGTCTTCCAACATTGCCTTGCTTCACGAGTGCACCTCCCATGCACCTTTGGCTTGCCTTGGCATGGTGCAAAACATCAAAACCATGCCATGGCCTATGCCAACTTGTAAGGGTCTTACACTTGGCATGAGAGGCTTATGGCATGGGAGTTAAGAGAAAGTGAGCATAAAGAAAGGATTAAGGCTTGAGATTTTGGGTGTTTTCGGTAGCTAGACGAAGAGCTTGCGATGTCTGTCTTTTCTTACCAAAAGGGTAATGACTATGGTTTCAACTTAGCTTGAGAGGATGGGTGTTTCAGATTTGGGATGGAACTTTTTGAGAGAGAGAGAGAGAGAGAGAGAGAGAGAGAGAGAGAGAGAGAGAGATATGGAGATAAAGGATGGGTGGCTTGATTAGATTTCCAGTAGCTTGACGATTGCTTAGTCATTCTCTGGATGGTTGAGGATGACTTGTTGATGTTGAACCAAGATTGTGTGAGCTTGGCATGAGAGCTTGGAGTGTGGGAGCTAAAGACCCACAAGTTTAGCAAATGAGAATGTTTGTGCTTGGCTTGGTGTTGGATATGCTTGAGGTTGGGTGTTGATAATTTGTTGTTTGTGGTTATGGCTATGGGGATTTAAGAGTTTCAAGAGAAGGAGGATGGGAGGAAAAGCTTGAGGTTTGAAGGCTATGGTGTTTACAGCTTGGAATGAAGGAAAAGCTTGGAGTTATGCTTGGTGAGGCTTTATGGATTTAAGAGTTTCAAGAGAAGGATGATGGGAGGAAAAGTTTGATGCTTGAAGGCTATGGTGTTTATAGCTTGGAAGGGTATGAGGAGGAAGGAAAAGCTTGGAGTTATGCTTGGTGAGGCTTTATAGGGAAGATGGAGGATTTCAAGGCTAAGAAAGTAGAAGAAACGATTGTGATATATTGGGCTTTAAATGTCTTTGGGCTTCTCGTGACTTTTTTGGGCCTCAACATTAGCCCCCTTGATTATTGGGGCCATGATGTGGCAGGGAGATGGGCCAAATAATCAATTTCAGCCCAAAATAATTGGCAATGGCATGGCATGGCTGGTTCTTCAATATGCATGAAATATCCATGCTTGCTTGCTTGATCGTAGTCGTTTTGTTTTTCTTGGCATGAAGATTAGCATGGTTTTGGCAACTATTAGCTTGGTCATATATATTTAAACGTAACGATGAGCAACTCAAGGATAACCAGTTAAGAGTCTTCGAAATCACAGCCAGGTCTTTTCCGAGAAGGTTGGAGGGGTCGCAATGGTCCCGCTTAAAACCCAATCTTCTTAGACGCCGAGGGTGTCTCCTTGAAGAACTTTCCTAGACACTGTAATATCGGAGTTTACTTACTGGGGTTACCAAAAGTTGGCTTATTTTGCAACATGACATAGGAGATAAGGCTAGGTTGAATTTTAACCCAAAATAAGCTAACTTACATGATTGATGTGCTTGAGTGACTAGTGATGCTTGATTTGGCATGGTTGTGGTTTGCAAGAGTTGCATTAGTTTTGTATGCTTGATATTGGCTTGGATGCTTGGTTTTGATGTGTATATTTGGTATTGGCATGCATGCTTGATGTTGGCATGTATTCTTGGTATTAGGCTTGGATGCTTGGCATTGGCATGTACCCTTGATTTTGGGCTTGTATGCTTGGTATTGGCTTGTACGCTTGGTATTGGCTTGTACGCTTGGCTTTGGCTTGTATGTTTGGTATTGGCTTGGACGCTTGGCATTGGCGTGTATGCTTAGCATTGGCCTGTATGCTTGGTATTGGCTTGTACGCTTAACTTTGGCTTGTATGCTTGGATGCTTGGTATTGGCTTGTACGCTTGGTATTAGCTAAGGTGACATGGTTTAATATAGCTTGTAGGCTATTTAGCATGGTGGATGTGCTTGAGTGTTCGGGTATTGGCATTTATGTAGGGGCTTTTTTGTTCCAGTCGCTACAAATGGGCTTGGGCTGCTATAAAGAGCAAGTGTGTGGAGTTTCCCCTGTGTCTGAGTTCAAGAATCAGGCCCCAAGGGTGCTTCGAAAGGTTCATGAAGCCTTAGGAAACACCTTGGTTTCCTTCACCAACAAAACCAATAGTTGCTTACAGATGAATATCTTGGATTGGCTTGAGAAGCTTGTGGCATGGAAGCTGAGCATTCATGAGTTTAGCATTAGAGAGAGAGGGGCTTGGATTTCCCATGAGAAACAGGGGTTCAAAGTAAGGGGAGAGGGAATTTTGAGAGACAGAAGAGAGGAAAAGATGAGGGTGGAAGAATGGGTGGTTTTAGCAAATTTTCGGCAGCTTGACGAAAGCTTCGTTAGGCTCTTGCATGCTTTGCTAGAAGAGAAAAAGGGAAGGAATGGGAGAACATAGCTCGAAATTGAAGAGTTCCAGTAGTGAGAGGGGATGCTTGCTCTCTCTGGATGTAGTTGTGGATGTAAAGAATCGGTTTCTCAGCCTTTAAGTGCATCCTAGCCATCATGAAAAGATTCGATTTGCATGAGCTCGTAGCATGACCTTCTTGGTATTTGATTAAATCATGGTGCGACAAACTTGGGGCATCATTTTGCTGCAATGGTGACTATTTGGCATGATGGCGCATGGCCTCTTCTCCCTAGAACTCTTTCTTCTCTCTTCAAGATTCAAACCTGTGAGTACTGTGCATCAGTACATAAGTCATATTTCGGAAGCTCGGATCAGAAAATTTCCTTGATGAAAGTTGTTCATCTGCTCGAGTACTATGGCCTGTAAAATTTGTAGAATTTTTGAATTTTTCTGATGCCTCAAAGTTGGTATGCAGCTTCTGTGTCATCCACGGCTGGTGAGTTTTTGCAGATTTTGAATCTACATGTGTTTTTAATTTCTGATGCTCAGATGATTGCACTTGCTTCACAAAATTTTCTCGAAATTATGTTGTTTATAACATATCCAAAATTGAGAATCATCCAACTAGTGTAGTGTTCTCTGCCTTCATTTTTCTGAAGCATGTTCATGAATTGATGTTGATGCCTTTGTTGCATGCTTGTTTTCTATGCTTGAAGCTTGAATTCCATGCACTTCTCAAAACTGGTGAGTTAGTTACTGAATTTTGAGATTGAGTTTTCAATTTAGGATTCTAGCTTGGTGATAAACAAGACTCATACAAGCTTACTTGGGTAATGTATGCCAAGTGTTTGTGAAAATGTCTCACAGTAGCTTGTGGGCTATTCTTTGAACTTTCGAAAGGTTTCTTTTGGAATCTGAGTTGTAGATTTTGACACATGAAAACAGACTTCTCAATGGTTGTGTTGGAACTAGTCTTTTGCCATTTGAAGGAAAAACGAATTTTTGGTGCAATTTCAAAGGGCTAAGCTACTGGAATTGTGCAGTTTCTACTGCATGGCATGTTTTGGGAATCTGTTTGACATACTTCTCTAGCTCTAATTGCAACGAAATTTTGGGGAAATGAAGCTTGATATATCTAGTTCTAATCTAGAAAGTTTGGAATTTGTTGGTTGTAAGCTTGATTTCTAGTGATTTTCCAAAGGTGGGATGCTCCAGTTAGAATGGTTGGAAAGCTTGTGTATAAGTTTTGCTTGACATGTTGCTTTTGTTTGAGAATTTAGCATGTCCTTTATCTTGGTATTGAGTGCTGATCTGGGCATTGCTAGAGCATGATCTTGAGCAATATTGTCGTGAGAGCGTGATATTGTATGGTATTATCACAAGAGCATGAGTCCTTCAATTTGCTTGAAATGCCTGAATTGCTTGGAATGCTTGAATGAAATGAAATTTCTTGGCCTATGGATTGGTTTTATGCTATGTGAATTTTTCAAATGCTTGGTTGATGAGTTTGCTTGCTGCTTATGCATCATCTCCCTACTTTGCAGGTGTTTTTTTGTTGAAGAAATTGAGAGCAATGATGCAAGTCCAGGTGTTGAAGCATTCATCTTCATAAAATAAGCATCCTTTTCCGGCGTCTGATTCTTGGCTAATGTATATTTTTCAAACTTGATTGAGAGGCTCCAAAGCATGAGAAGTGTCATCTTCTTACTAATTTGCTAGGAATTTGACAGCATGAAGGTGAGTTTTGGTTGCTTGCACCTTGACTTGCGATATGAAAGCTTCTAGAGGATTTGAACTGCTTGACCAGGGAGACTTTGGGTAAGGTAGAGAACAAGCTAGTTGTTGAGGTCACTTTGAGTGTTCTTTTAGAGATGCAATGAGTTTGTTTAATTGTTGTAAAGATGGATTGAGTTCTGGAGGTTATAAAGCACAAACATTGTCAGGATGTTTGAAATCAAGCATGTGCTGGAAGGATGTTTGAAATAGAGCAGGTGCTGGAATTTCTTTGCTTATGGAGTAGGTGCTAGAAGAATGTAACTTAGCTTGTTTCAAAAAGGGGAAATAGAAAATTATTGTCACCATAATGCAAGATTGTCTAGGCTTGTTGTAATCAAATAGATGATTTATACTGTATTGCAAAAAAGGTGAATGGGTTTGCTTGTTTGGATGACATGGTGTCCTTCCTTGAATTTGCTTGGCATGAAGCCCCCAAGTCAGCTTGTTAGGGGTCAGCAATTGGTTGCAAAGTTGGGTTATGTTCTCTTTGGCTTACTCGGGGTCAAGAAACAGAGTAGAGGCTTGCTTTTTTTTTTTTTTTTCCTGCAACTTGCTTCAAAGAAGATCTCTGGAAGAAGCAAACTTAAGATGAGAAGGAAGAGGCGAAGCGAGTTGCTGGAAGAGATACATATAGCTTGTTTTCCTCCAGATAAGTAACAAACAGTTTGCTTTCCTCCAAGAGGAAAACTGAAATTTACAGTAGTTTATAGATTCTTGTCTCTCTCTTTTGCTTGGCACGAAGCCCCCAAGTCATTTGGAGTTTGCATGTGCAGTTTGCTATGATGGATTCGCCTAAGCCCCCATAGGCCTTTCGCAAGATGTTTTGTCTGAGAAGATATATCTACAACTTAAGAGAAAATATTACAAATGCTTTTGCATCCTTTTTTTTAGAACAACTTAACAAAGCAAAATCGAAGAGAATGCTCTTATCTTTGGTATATTGCATGAACGTGACTTATAGCTTGTATGGAGGAGAAGCTGCAAGAGTAATGGCCTAGTCCACAGTAGAGTCGCCATTTATGTCGGGGTCTTTTTTCGTCAGAAGGCTCATTTGGGCTTATTGATTCTTGGACCGCCATAGAGTGTTGAATCAAGCCTTCGTTGCCTTTTTTTCTGAGTTAGCGAGAATTAGGCCCAAAGCATCCCGAGGGAGAAGCAAGTCCCAGAGGAGTACTTTGTTCTTCTTCCAGCGGCTGTGTGTTTTGTGTTGATGTTTCCGACAGCTAGACGAATAGTTAGAGATGATGCATTGATGTTGCACAAGCTTGGCCTGAGAGTTTGCTTTGGTGAATCAAGATACTACTAGGCTTGGTATGAGAGGCTTTTGGTGTGGGAGTTAAGAGAAAATGAGCATAAATAAGAAAGGATTAAGCCTTGAGATTTTGGGTGTTTTCGGCAGCTAGACGAAGAGCTTGCGATGTTTGCCTTTTCTTACCAAAAGGATAATGACTATGGTTTCAACTTAGCTTGAAAGGATGGGTGTTTCAGATTTGGGATAGAGCTTTTTGAGAGACAGAGACAGAGAGACAGAGACAGAGAGAGAGACAGAGATGGAGATAAAGGATGGGTGGCTTAAGTAGATTTCCAGCAGCTTGACGATTGCTTGGTCATGCTCTAGATGGTTAAGATGACTTGCTGATGTTGAACCGAGATTGTGTGAGCTAAAGACCCACAAGTTTAGCAAATGAGAATGCTTGTGCTTGGCTTGGTGTTGGATATGCTTGAGGTTGGGTGTTGATAATTTGTTTTTTGTGCTATGGCTATGGGGATTTAAGAGTTTCAAGAGAATGAGGATGGGAGGAAAAGCTTGAGGTTTGAAGGCTATGGCGTTTACAGCTTCGAAGGAAGGAAAAGCTTGGAGTTATGCTTGGTAAGGCTTTATGGATTTAAGAGTTTCAAGAGAAGGAGGATAGGAGGAAAAGCTTGAGGATTTGAACTATATGGTGTTTATCGCTTGGAAGGGTATGAGGAGGAAGGAAAAGCTTGAAGTTATGCTTGGTGAGGCTTTATAGGGAAGATGGAGGATTTCAAAGCTAAGAAAGTAGAAGAAATGGTTGTGATAGCTGAGGAATGGCTAGGATGGCCGTTGGAATGCTTACAATAGCCGAAGGGAGGAAGGAAGGTGGTCTGATGGTTGTTGGGGTGCTTGAGCAACCAAGAGATGTTGGTTGACGGTTCCTGGGATGCTTGCAGCAGCCAAAGGATGGAGCTTGATGGCTCAGGAATGACTGTGATGACTGCTGGAATGCTTGCAGCAGCTGAAGAAATGTGAGTTCTCATAGTTGCTGAGAGGCTTGCAGCAACCAAGAGGAGTTGGTTTTGCCTAGGCAATGCCTCCCAATTTATAGAAGGTGAAGGCTCTCTTTGGTTTCCAATGGGTAAAAGAAAGTGTTAGAGCTAGTTCTATTTCCAACAGGTAAAAGGGAGCATTGGGACATTATTATTTCCAACAGGTAAAGTTAGGCATTGGAAAATGACTATTTCCTATGGGTAAAAAGAATTGCTTGAAAAATATCTCATTTGCTCACCCACATTGAAGAACTCCAAGTAATGGGCTTGGACTTTGGTGCTCCCAAGTACTCCCAAGTAGCTAGCCCAAAGTCTCCATTATCCAAGAGCTTCCGTAGGTCTTGTGGACCTCTATAACCTTCCACACCACAATCCCTTGTGCAAGCCCCGTAAACCACATGACTTGGGTTCATGTGAGCTTGATAAGTGATTGACATATGAAAAATGTATTATTGGCTTCACATGGCATGGACACTATTATTTATTTAATGAATTAACGCATGACCAACATTATATGTTATATTGGGCTTTAAATGTATGTGGGCTCGTGACCTTTTTGGGCCTCAACAGGTGCAAATGGGGTTCTGAAAGGGCTGAGGGGGCCTTGGATGAATGTGCATGCTCGAAGAAAATCCAAGTTTATTGCTAATGAAAATGGCAATAGGGTTCTAGAAGTAAGAGCCAATTGTCTAGGTTTGAAGCTTTGCAAAAAATGAGGGAGACTCTTGGTTTAGAGGAAGGCTTGGATTGTGGAAGTAGTGCTCTGTTAATGTTCAAGCTGGCTCATATAGGAGGAATACTGATAGGAGCGAGAAATTTTAGATTAAAAGCCTTAAAAGATAATGAAATTACTCTTTTGGGGCATGCAATTTATGCCGTAAAAAGTGTTTTACGACACGTTATGCACATCGTAAACTCTGTTGGGCCTTTCACAGCTTGCTTTATGTGCCTTGAATGATATAGACTTTTTATAGCTGGGCCTTTTGTGGCACGCGTCTATGCGCCGTAAATAATAATTTAAACTCCAGATTTTTGAACTCCATCCAAATTTGGATGTGTTCAATCATGACTTTAAAAGACTCGGCAAAAGTTGTGTATTCAAAAACTCATTGATTTTAATGGAAATACAAAAAGTGGCAGATTTCATTTGATTCTAGACTAATATTAGGCCATAACAAATCTTTGCTTCCCCCAAAAGATTTTGATAGATATATTATTTTTATTGTCAAGATATGATTTCACCACCTCTACTACCACCATCTTGTCATGGCTATCACAACCGCTGCAACTACCTCCACCACCCATGCCACCGCCTCCACCACCGCTGCCGCCACCCCTACTACCAACCCTACCATCATTTCCATCCCCACCACTATTGCCACCACCACCATCATCACCGCCACCGCCACCTCCATCACCACTGACGTTGCCACCACCCCCCTCTAGCGCCACTAGCTCCACCACCACCACAACTGCCACCAACGCCGCTACCCCCAACACCACCTGTTGAAGAAAAATCAGTATAAAACCAAAAAACAAAATAATGACAAATTGAAATATGCTTTATATATATATATATAATCAAATCAATACAACAGTATAATAAATTACAGAATACTGACTTGGATGGATGATAGAATCCTGCAGAGTTGCAGTGTCCTTTAGACAGTATTTCTCCTCTAACCCTGTGCTTGTAGTTCGATAGGAGTATGTCCACCAGGATTAAACTATCACAAATCAAAGCCTAAGCATTGTGGCTTTGATTTCTAGTAAACAGCGATATGCTTTCTCTCAGGAAGTGCTTATGTGTGAGAATGATAATGTTGTTCAAAATATTGTGTCTTCTGGTTTGGACAAATTGTCAATATATAAAGGTCTGACACATCTTCATCCAATAGTTACATTAACTGTTTAATATATTCGAATTTCAGATAATGATTTTATCTGAAAAACGAATTTCTAATTAATAAAAAGAAATTATTAATTAAATCAACAGAGCCCCAAGGCCCATCTTTTGACAATTAAATATATTTATTTATTAACCAAATATATATATATATTCCAAGCCCAAACAATGATGAGGCCCAACTTTGCCACAACTACGCCCATACCCTATTTAGAATTCCTAAAGTGTTGCTGCTTATAAACCATGAAAGGAAACAACTCCCTTCCAATGTGGGACTAAAAGCAAGTGTATTTTTCCTATACAAACTCTAACACCACCACCACTACTGCTGTTGCCACCAACATTTTTTTATTCTTATATAATTGGACTATTGGTGTTACAAATCTTTTATTTTTTTGAGTGCTATAAACTCCATTAAAATCAATAATAAAAGTCTAACAAACTCAATTAAAATATATACATGAATTCAGTCAAATTCTATGTGGAGTTTGTGAAATTCAGTCAAACTCAATTAAATTAAATTCAAATCCATAAACTTTATAACTCATTTAAAATCATTTAAAATCTTAATTGAATACACCCCCCCTATGAGTGTTACTTTCGACATAAAAGAACACAAAAATTTCCAATATTTAACACATGTTTTCTTCCCTCCATTTGGATGAAGGAATTGAAAATTACATAGAATTCTAAAATGACGGAATTTAGATTTATCATTTCAATTTCTGGCAATTGAAGATTTCAGCGTTTGGATTTATATATGTCGAATTTTGTAAATGACACTATGAAAATTGTGAAATTACACCTATTTTGGTGGAAATTAAACTCGGGAATTTGATGCCCCAATTTCCACGATTTTTTTCACACGTCATTTAATAACTTCCACGCTTAAGTTGCCAAACAAGGGAATTATCAATTTCTCCTCTTAAATTCCCGACTTTTAGCTAAATTCCGAGTTATTTTCCCTCATCCAAACGGTAGTTCAATGCCTATCTCTTTCTCTCTCTCTCTCTCTCTCTCTCTCTCTCCTTTTTTTTTTTTTTTGCAAGCAGGATTTTAGTGAAAGCATGTGTGTGAGCATGGTCGAAATGGCCGAGTTAGACCCAAAATCCGACAATTAAATTAACAAAGGGGCCCAAATTATTCTCGAGCAATCCCAAATTACCTTTGGGCCCAAGCTAAGTTCAAATGTCCCTAATCAGTAAAGGTTAGCTACAAGCCCAAAATCATATATGTGGCCGAATACCTAAATCTTGTCAAACACATGAAATGCGGCTGATCTTATGAAATGCAGCCAAACATGTAAAATTGGTGGAGCCTAAAACGACCAAGCACATAACAGAACCTGTAGATACGACCAAATGCATAAAATAAGTCGAGGCTTAAATGAGGAGAGATAATCCGTATAAGGATTTTCACACATGTTACAATGCACATATATAAGGGATTATGCCAACCTAATGGTCAACTAAAGTTATTGTGGGAGAGCTCAAGATGAATGAAAATCAAATCAAAATTATCATTTAGATTAAACCACAGGAGGATTGAATGCATTTTGGGTCAACCAAGACAATTCAAGCAATCAACTAGAATTAATGATATTTATCAACAAGAAAATTATGACTGATTTGAAGGCTAATTGAGATGCACCGAAACCCTTATAAATACCAAACTTTTGAAAGAGAGAAAGATCCTGACACAACACACAACTTGTCATTTTACATTCATTTCATTTTCTACCCTAGGAGTAATGCAATGTAGCTCATAGTCTAGTTCTTATTTTTCCACCTTAGTTCCTGTAGATTTTAATTATGTCTTTACATTCTTGTTCTTGTTTTTCAATTCAAGTCTTAGTTTACCGTTCATTGCTCTTATTAATTTAGTTTACTTTCCACACTTTAATTTACGCACTCCCATTTTAAATATTACTTTATGCAATTTACATTACACATTTGTCTTTAAATTATTTAATTAATGCATTTTACTTTGCTCACTTTACTTTCCGCACTCGTCTTTTCAATTATATTTGAATTGAAGCACATTTACTTTACGCACCTTGTTCTTGCACTACAAAAAAAAGGTGACTAAAGCCTTTAGTCACCCCCACATTAGTCACCAAATGTCACCAAATAATGGTGACTGTTGCCACTTTTATTTTTTTGTAGTGTCATTTCATTTACAATTCTATACCAATCTCCATTTTCACCCACTCCACGTCACTTGGTTGCTTTGACCCCGAGGTAGTGAAAGAACCTAGGTCGTAATTAGGTTCATTGCTCGGCCAAATAATTGTTTGATTAAAGTCAGATTATGGATGCATCATCAACTCACATTGCATTGAAGCCCAATTTGTAGCTTGGTAGTGGCACGCCGAACACTCAATTAAAAGGGAGACCAAAAATTCCTTCAATCGGCCTACCTGGCCGAAAAGAGGGAAACAACATATCAAAATGCAAACTTGACATATTATAAGACAAGCAGTTCTCTTTGAACATCCAATGGTGTCGGTGCTTAACTAGCTTATCTATATGGCACAATACATAACTCCCATATCAATGTACCATCCAATGGTGTCGGTACTTAACTAGCTTATATATATGGCACAATACATAACTCCCATACCAATGTACCTGCATGAGCCAGAATGTGGGAGGCGACTGGAATGTTGCATGATTATATACAAAACAATTTCATGTACTCTTTCTTTATCTTCGACAGGATAATTTTGTCATGCTTAGGTTTCTAGAGAAATGTCCACTTTTTGTTGTTCTTATTAGTTCTTTTTCTTTTGCCAAACAAAAGAAAGAAGGAAAACGATAGACATCTTCCCGAGAAAGCTTCTCACACTTCCACAAATTTTTTTAAGACAATATTAATTAATTGCAGAGAAGTGCAAGAAGTTGTGGGGATTGCCAAAATGATGCAATGATTTCAAAAGACAATATCTATTAAGAACGTTTCCATATCTCTGAAAGAAGAGGGAAAATAATAGCAAAAAAGTTGGAGACCTTCCTTGCATGTTAAACATACAATTTGAACCCTATATCCGCATCATACAAAATGTTCTTCATTTTGGTATCATCTGAATATGCATGGGGGATTTTTTTTATAAAATAATGGTTAACAGCTGCTTGCTGTGTATCTGGAGGCTAACAAAACCAAGAATATTAGGACTTCAACAGGAAACCATAATCAGCCTAAGAGATATACATTTACCTGGAGGCTAACAAAACCAAGAATATAGCTCATCAGCAAGGGAACATTCATCATTATAAAATATAAATATTCATTGTATTGACCATTAAATGTATTTTTGTTATCCGAATTATGTATACGTCTAGACACACCGAAATCTTGAATTCATATACCTTCAATAAAATGGTATAATCCAGCAGGAAGCTAATTAACCGATGAGTTGGTTGATGATCCTGACGAATAAATGCATTTATCAATGAAATTGAGATCACCTTCAAAGATCCATAAGCAAATTTTAAAATGGATTAATGCATGTTTTCTCTTCTTTATTGCACTTACCAAATTGATTGGCATAGATTACTGACTCAATTAAATTAAGGAAACCCTCTTTAATTATAGTTTTTTCCTTTAGTTCGAAGCTGATGTGAGAAGAAAAAAAAAACAAGAATATTTTCTGAAAAAATAAAAAAAAATCATATACATGCAGGAGATTAGAGAGAGAGTAGCTGATTAATTAAGAGATCTACATCTACAATAGACCACTGACCACCGTATATACCCGATAGGCCTGGACAAAAAAGTAAGTACATTGCTACCAAAAAAAAAAAAAAGTAAGTACATTTAAAAAAAACTAGGGTTTTATCTGTAAGCTTGTGGAAGCATTTCTGGATAATATAAAAGAGGGCCCGATAAGGTACACCACAGGGAGACACCCAAAAAAAAAACCCAATAGTTTCTAGTCTGTAGGGTGCTGTCTGTCACACTCAATTGTTGCAGTCATGCAAGACAACCACTCAATTTGTCCATAGCTAAGAGTTCTCGTACGTCCTTTTAAAAAAATAATTAGCCAAAATTACAGCCAATGAAGACTTTCTTCACACAGATTATTGCACTTGTATAAAAAGTAATAAGAAAATGGAGGAAGAGACAGCTCATTTCCCTATAATTCCCTGTGTGAAAGTACCCATGGTCCAACCAAAGCCTTACACATTAAAATTGGAGCAAGATACCCCTACCATCCCATAACCTTATTCTAATGAGGATTTAAGTTGAAAATTCCCATAAAAAGAAGTTAAAAATTATTATGTCAATCATTAAATCAGATATGAACATTTTTTTATATGGGATTTAAGAAAATAATATAAAATAATGTGAATATACTATGTGTAGAGGGATGATGAGAGGTGGGTGGGGGACAAGAAAATATAAGGACCATAATAAATACGCGATGAAATTAGATAGATCAATAAATACAAAGGAGATGACAGGCCAAAGGGGTTGAAAAGATTGACCTGCGTCTCTCCCTAATCTCCCTCCAATCTCCATCGATCCATCATGCATTAGCAAAAATCTCACATTCTCCATTTGTGTCATCGACATTCAACCCCATGGCTCCAATTTCATACGGCGAACGATCGACGAAAGCCTACAAAAAAAGATCAGAAGCAACCACAGAGAAGCAGAGAAAAAACAAAGAAACAAAAACAGATGATTAAGTAATCTCCATAGATATTAAATTTCATGAAATTTTGATGATCTTTTTTTCTGCTTCTTGACCATCCAAGTGGATGCATCTATTTAGAAAAAAGAAGATATATAAATAATAATATTATAACTGATCATGAAGAGTCTTAGCAAAATAATATAATAAAATAGCTAGTAGTCATGAGAGTGGTGGTACATTGTTGCTGGGTCACAGCCACCTTGTGCCCTATGGCTACTATGGCTCCCATGATGATCATGATCTTGATGATCATGACCGTCCATATTTCTAGACCCCATTTGAGTTGCTCCAAGATTGAGATACACCAATCTAGAATCCAAGTTTAGGTTGCCAATGTTGCCGCTGTTGCTGCCACTACTATGGTGATCGTCGCTGATAGGCGGGTAAATCGCAGTCGAATTCGAAGAATTGGGAGCGTTGTTTGCATTGTTGTTGCCTTCTTCGCGGGAAAGAACAAGAGCAGCCGATTGAACAAGCTCCAGGCAGAGCCTGAGCTTGTTTGGTTCAATGTGGGTAAGTCCCGGGACAGCCCCTTTGAAGAGAAAATCTGAAGTTAGGGTTCTTAGTACGTCGAGGGGAGTAACCCCATCGACGGTCCGGACATTCGGGTCGGCGTGGTGGTCGAGCAGGACTGCCACCATGTCCGGCGACACCATTTCGGATGCAATATGAAGTGGGGTTTTGCCAGCTGGCCCTGCCGGGTAGTTAACATCTGCTGCTCCAAGTTCTAGTAATGCTTTGACAACCTCTCGGCTACAATTTTCAACTGCATAGTGTAATGCCAATGCCTCGTCGAGATTTAGGCCTTCGCCCATTACCATGAGCTTGACGAGTTCGACATCGGATGAGTCCAATGCNNNNTGCCCGCCTCATCCTGCGGATTTTCTGGTCCTCGAGATCGGCTGCTGCCCCGAGGTCGTGGTGGTGATGGTGGTGGTGGTGATGAGGCATCATTGAGCGGCGGGCGAGGGAGGATTTGAGACGAAGCTCTTCGATTTTGGCCACGACATCGATGGGGAGGTGCTTGGCCAGGACTTCCGGTGGGAGGCCCGATTTGGCAACAAGGTGAGAGCAAGTTGTCCAGAGTTGATGCATGTCTTGTTTTCTTGAAGCTAAGAGGACTTTCATCACATCATCAATTGAGGCCTTTTCCACCATGCTTGCCAATTGCTTCTGTGAGGACATAAAAAGAAAAAGAAAAAAAAACGAGGACATGTATAGATGAGAAGTGTAGTTGGAATTCCATTAGTGAGACGGATGTACTTTTGGGATGTTTTTGTTTATTAATAATAAGATTTGTTTTGATAAAAGTGATGGGATGTTTTTGTGCTAAAAATTATATGTGTGGGGAAGCTATAGGAGTCCTTTTCTTGAATTTTGTATTCCTTTCCGGTTAAACCAAATAAGATTTGTGGTGTTTTACTGTGGAAGACAAGACTGGATATCAAGATCTAAATTTAGAAAGTTAGGGATGTGCAATTAAAAGATAGAAAGAAAAAAGACCAAATTCAAGAAACTTGCAAAACGGTACATGAAATCAAGAAAAACATGTATTCTTTCCTTCCAAAGAAAGTTTAATACAACCTTCACTAAGGAAAAAGAAGAAGAAGAAGAAGAAAATGAGAAGGAGGAGGAGAGAGCTCTCTGAGGTATAAATATAATTAAGCACACCATAAAAGAGATTATTGCAACTACTATGGTTAATCAAAATAACATTAGACAATGCTACTCCTAAAAAGAGGAAATAAAAAGAGAAATTGGGACGGAAAATAGTTTGAGATTGGACAGAAAAACATCCCAACTTCACCCAGTTCATCATAAAGACCAATAGTTTGGAGAACAAAGAACAAATGAAGTGATGAAAGAGAGAGAAAAAAACAACCCAGTATCAACAAAAGAAAGAGAAACACCAAATCAAAACCAAGGAATTGTAGAAATTCCCAAAACCCATAAAACATAAGACAGAACAACACACACAAAAACCAAGAAAGAGAGCAGAGAGAGAGAGAGAGTGATTAGACACACACAAAACACACAGTACCTGAGTGAGCAATGCAAGTTGTTCAACACCAAAGGATCTAGCGGCAGCAAGAGTGTCAAGAGCAAGATCAACGGCGGAGGTGCAATGCGTGTGCCAGCACCCTCTCTCTCCACAATTAGGCCTTGGCTCATGTTTTTGAGGCACTATCGAGACTTGTCCACTGTACAAGAACTGCAACAGCAACAAGAACACCTCGTACCCCACCGAGTTCACCGGTATCACCTGCTGCTGCTGCTGAGAATTGCCCCCGCGATGGCACGAGGACGAAGTGCCACCGGGGCTCATCCTCGACCCGGATATCGGGTCGAGCCCCGAAGGAGGGGCCGGCCCACAAAAGAATTTCCGGAAGAAGACCACAAAAGAATTTGCGGAAGAAGAGGCTCCGGGCAGCTAAGATGCACCTGTGGGCATGGACTAGACGACCCTCCACGCTGAAGGTGACGTCACTGAAGGCTTGGCCATTGATGAGCAGATTTAGGTAGTCTAGGGACAGAGATCTTAGAGACTCTTCAAGGCTGCTCATGATGCTTTCGTTCTGGATATGGTGGTAAGAGCAATTTTTTAGGGTTGGGAGAGAGATAGAAATTGAGAGCTGGAGAGAGGAGCTAAAACATTAATGGGTTCATGTTTGTTTTCTGTAATTCTTACTTTTTGGGGGGATTGATTGGTTTAGCTGTTGAAGGATGAAGAAGAAGGAGAGGAACTCTCTCTACTGTTATTGTTTTTTGACAGATTCTTTTGTCTCAATGGAGTGATATTGTGTTTGTGTGTGTGTGTTGGTAGATATTTTGTGAGAGAGAGAGAGAGAGAGAGAGAGAGAGAGAGAGAGAGAGCAAATTGGGTGGCTGTTCTGGGCGGCTGAGGTATTTAAAAAAAGAAATCTAAAAAGAAAAAAAATAATTGATTAGTTAAAAAATTGATGGGAAAGGGGAGAAAATGATGGGAGGGGGTCAGGGGTAGAGGGGAATTCAAGAATAGAAAATGAACAAAAGGTTTTATTTTATTTAATTAATAATAATATTGTTTTTTGGTTGAATATTATATAATTAATATTCATGATTAGCCCCGTGTTTTACTATCAACAACCCTAAGTTAACAGTAATTACCTCATTATAGAAATAAGTTGTCAGAAAAACAAGTTTAAATTTTCACCCTTTTATGGAAGTGGGGGATATTGGATATTAGGATATCATTTCTTTTGTGATTTCTGTTGACCGCTCTTAGACTAATGACTAATGTGGCCCGAACTACTTTTAGCTTCTGTGTATCTCTAGATGCCTGTATTTCTTTAACTTTCTCAATCATAGGGCAAGGTTTAGACTGCAATTAATACATGATAATTATTTCTCTTTAATTGTATGCTTGGCTTTTCATGCCCTACTTAAGCTTATAGCATGTGAACTGTAAGGTGTGACAAAATGGATCCGAACCTCTACATTTAGAGGTTCTGTATTTACCCGTATTTCGCAATATTTATTTTTACCCTATTCCATATTAATTATTATAATAAAACCTTTACAAATTGGATGTGTTTTATTTTTCAGCTTCTACTTTATTATTATTATTATTTGTTGTTTCTTTTCTTTTGTTCTAAGGAAAGAGAAAATGTGGGGAGGGGAGACTTTGTGTAGCCATTCTAGCAGTTTGCACTACCTTTCCATCTGTCCATTCAACAGATGTGATTTAGATCCATCATCCCATAAGAACCTCAATAACTAAAGAAGTTAAAAAATCAGAATTTAAATTATTCCATTGTGACTATGCTGCTGTTGTAATGTAAAAAAAAATTAAAAATATATATTTCGGTTCCTCCACTGTTTGGAATTAAAGTATTGAAAATAATGATGAAAAGAAAGTAATCATATTGATAGTTTCATTAGTACATAGAATGACTATTTAGTTAATGGCATTCAGTCTTCATTTTTTTATATAGAGAAATTCCAAGTTCAAATCTCATATATGACAGTTGTTGCATTAGAAAAATATATTTTTAATGATATAGAAAGAAACAACATATCATATCCGACTAAAAAACGACTAAAATGGTAGAAGTTTTGCATATACATACCGTGAAACTTATACTATGAATTTCTCTGTATGTCCATTTCTGTCAAGAAAATTTATTTGCTAAATATACTCACGCGTGACATGCACTAATAAAAGACTACACCTAACTACCCCATCAAACTGTCCAAATCCTTTAGTAATGTAATACAATTGACCATTACTTCTTTTCTTGATATTTAGTCGTTTTTCCTCAAAACTCATTGTCCAAATTTCTAGGTAGACATTATCCGGCCGAATATCGCGTAGATAATACGTTTTCAAAATTATTTGACAATGGGTACTGCAGACTCAAAACTTTTAAGCTCTTAAATTGAATTTTCATCCTTCAATATGGGATACTCTCAACACTGACATCATAACAATTTCTCAATTTTGATCAACTTAACCCTAACTGTTGGTTCCAAATTTTTTATGTTGTGATAGTGTTGGAATTCAGAATAATTATCACAAGTGAGGATTGCAAGAGGATTTTGGAATTCTAAAACACAAAATGGGACAAAAGAATATTGAATGATTTTGTGTCCGGTTTGTGTTTATTGATGCATAACAATCAAACACCAACTTTCGAAAACAGCCATGATGATTACCAATGACACCATTTTGAGTCCAATATATAGTTAAATGTCTCTTCGTGGAAAGACAGTTTTATTTTAGCCCATTGGTTTACCAATTTATTGGCATACCTTCATAATCAAGAAAAAAAAAGAATAATTAAGAAAATAATAATAATAATCAAGTGAGCAACCTCTATAATTAAGTCAATTAAAACATAATATTCTCTGAAACTTTTATCCCCGCACTTCGAAAGGTCCCCTCTAGCCTCGATTGAATTTGAAACCAACAACAAAAATAAAATAAAAAAATTAGATGTGAATTGTCAAACATTCTTTTATACTGGGTTAAATATTAGTTGAACAAATGAGAGGGCCTTTGGGGGTTCAACATTCACATATTCATATATATAAATATATATAAATATATATATATATATATATATATATATATATTATA
>NW_018922672.1:109912-157802 GCF_002207925.1 Prunus avium
CTCTCTCTCTCTCTCTCTCTCTCTCTCTCTCTCTGGTGTCTTCTTCCGCATACGACCTATGTAACATATTTATTTACATACATCTCAAATGCCAATACTGAGTACTTAGTATCGTATGTGTTTAATACGTAGCCGTATTATTTAATATACACTACTTCTTTTACAAGGAGTTTGTAACTCAAATAATTAAAAAAATTACGCTTGCATTCAAAGTTCTGTGTTCGAATTCCCTGTTTTTTAAAATTACCCGGATAAAAAAGAGAAAAAAACACACACTACACTAAGTACTTCCCTCTTTCTCACACTGTGTATATGCATGAACCCACAATATTAATTTATACCATATGTTGATTCGCACCCTTGTTGATTTATCCCATTGTTGGCATGTTTGTAAATGCTTTCACGACAACAAACTACAAGAATTGCTTATTTTACGAAAAACTAGAAATTAACAAAAGTTTTCTAATCTTAAACTTATTCACAAAATTACTAAATCAACCCTCTAGTTGGTCCCTATTAATTTTAATTAATTCAATATTAATAGGTTAAAAAATTAGGGTTAATTTAGTACTCCAATTCTAATTTGTGCACGCATTTTGGATCTCTCTTTTATATTATATTTTTTCTCAGTAAATTTCATTAGTAACTCTTACTTTAAACACGTCTATCTCTCTCCACACCTTTTTTTTTAATTTTTATTTTAGTAACAAATATGAAAGAAATTCCAACAGAGAAAAAACAAAAAGAAAGGAGATAAAAAAAACAACCAGACAAAGTAGGAAATAAGACCACATGTGTCATGACCAACTCACATTTGAGTGGTGGGAGAACCCCACTTGGTGCTGAAGAGAGTCAACCACTCGGGGTTGGAAAAGGCTTTGAGGAGAACGGCTAACTGGCTAAGGTCTTTTTAGAGGGGGGAAGGAAAGTTAGGCACAAATTTATGATCATTAATTTGGAGCCATAGAAAATAAATTACGGGTGTGTTTGGGTCATTAAAAAAGGGGCTTTGGAATAGAAAATTATTTGATTTTCGTCAATGTTTAGTAAGTCCAAGTATATGAGATAATTTACTGGCATATGGGAAAAGAGAAGGGAAAATAAAACCCTCCTTCCTTTTATGTGAAACCTAAATATGCAGGCGGGGAACTCATTATTTAGGAAGGGTAAATCATTTGGACAATTAAATAAAAGTGGGACAAATTTCAGTGCTCATACGACTTAGTTAAATAACACAGATTAGCTCATAAGAAAATTACTTTCCTTTTTAATTAATTAAGAGTTATTTACACTAACACCCCCTCAGGTTTTCAACTTTTTTCACAAAATCCTCCTGAGATTTTAAATTGTTTCCACAAAACCATTTTCATTGATTTTTCATCCAAAGATTGATGATTTTATATATATATATAAAAAAAATATTCTCCAAATGACAAAGCCGAAAACTTGAAAGGATGTTAGTATAAATAACTCATTAATTAATTATTGTTTTTTTGGCCGTTAGACCATAGAATTTGAAGAAAAAATGTTTAAATAAAAGTGCAGGAATATTATTATAAACAAGCGAAAAGCTTAGTTAGTTGATGTGGTATTACGTACCTAGTTTAGTATTAGCAGTAAGTGCTAAAAGCCTATTTGGATAAAAGTTGTTGGACTTCTAAAACGTCCTACATAAGTAAAAAAAATTGAAAAAAGAAAAGGAAAACTCTGCCCCTCAATCATAGGAAAAAGGCCGATTGAGGGGTAGATAAAGAAGAAGCGTCTCTTTCCCTCTTTCCCTCACCACCCCCTCTTGTTTTCTTCCTTTTTTTGGGTTGTGGCGGTGCTCTTAGGTTTATGGTTGTTTCGGGATTTTGGATGTTTTGAATTTTGTAGGCTTAACTTCATATCATGCTTAATTTTAGTGATGTTTCTCCGACCTCTAACATAACTATTTTATATATGAGACTCTCACGATAACCAAAAGAAAAGGACAACGAGGTCTAGTTGAGTGGAAAAGAATCTTGACCTGCAAACTAGTGGTCTCAGATTCGAACCCCCATGGTACATTAACAGTATGTGTTTGAGAAACCCCTTCCTCTTCCTTTCATTCGCCACAAAACAAGAAAGATAACCAAAAGAAAAAAAAAATTAAAACTAAAATGCTTCTTCAATTTGACTGTTTTGACAGGGAAAAGGAGAAAGATTCACAGAAAGAAGAATACGTCCAAGCTTGCTCATAACTATTGTATTTTTCCTTTTGTCAGTAGTGCAAAATAATTTCCAAGTACATTGTACCCAAAAAGGAATATAATTTCCAACGTATAACAGTGGGAGATGTTATGATTTCTCTCAACATAGATCGTCCTATAGTTTCATTCTTGTAATGTCACCCTATATACAGACAGTATACTGTGCATCTGTAATTTCTTAGAGTAATTAAGAATACAAGTTCATCACTTAGACGTACGTATACGCGGTATATATCTCCGGTCAAAGTAGCCCAACAAATTTCTTGCTACCTGAAGATTAAACATAGCTAATTTAATTCTCTGACTGCTGATTACAACAGCTTCCAAACTCTTGGATCAAACCCTACGAGTGTCAAATCTTTTCATGAAAGAAACATCTTCCAAACTCTTGAAAAGAAAACATGTTCATCTTCCGAACCTCATCACATGGTTGATGAAACCATTGATGCTAGCCTTAGGCACGTATTGGACTATTTTTACCAAACTAATACGAATGTTTTGGAGTGAATCTAATCTGTGAATGTGGCAGGTGAGAGGTAGCTTTTGGTTAAAGCCAGTTTTTCAGGTTTGAGTTTTGACACGGCCTAACATATTTAATGTGTTTATATGGATGATAGAGAGAGGCCCGCAGACAAGCGTGTATAATTTAGCAGTCACTTTCCCCAAAAATGGATGGCATTTGCGTCTTCTCTACACGTTCCTTTTTGCAGGTGCCTTAAGATTAGGGTATAAAAATCCCTAGGCATCACAAAAGAAGATGTTATATTGTCCTTTTTGTCCACTGAGGAGTCTTTTCAACCTTTGTTTTTATTATTATTTTTTTTTTTCACTTTATCCCTTGCGTAATTAACATATTTTCTACCAAAAACCAATTTGCTAGTTTTTGATGTTAGCAATTAAAAGGCTCTCCCCCACTACTAGTAGATGGCATGGCAGCAGTATATGCGTTTTACTATATATGGGAAAAGTTATTCAGTTCTTTTTATCTTTTTTTTTTCTTTTTTTTTTGGGTAAAGCTTATTATTGGCCTCGGTGCTTTTTATATTTATATATTTTTATGTACGGAATTTGAATTTCGAATATTTTTCAACATTAAGAGAAGTATATCACTTTTAGGAACACAATTAAACCGAATATTCTTGAAATATATTGTGAACCCTGAACATTGTGGTCGATATTTAGATGCACAAAATTAATGTGCAATAATCTCAAATTGATCGATTTTGTGTATCCAAAAAAATTTATAACTGTGAAACAAGATGTGACAGCAACAGTACGTATGCAGATTGAAGTTAGCTATAAATTGGTATACAAATTAGTTTGTTCACCATGAAAGGGTCTAATTGTGTGGAAGTCCCATTCTACGAAAATTGGAGATCATATGCAAGATACTACTCTTATGCCCTACCTAGTTTGGCAAGCTAATTGTTGAACATTGATAAGATTTGATTGACCATTTGAAATGGCCTGTCCTTAATTGCATCCCATGTCCAATAAATTTAATTGGTTATATATCCATAGTCTTCAAAGTAGACCCTCATTCAGATATGCTAGCTGGAGAGTAGATGCATTATTTCTATGAGACTTGAAAAATGTACAAATCCTAGAATGATCAAAGTCAGCTTCAAAAATCATTTTGTTTCCTCAGAAGAGAGAAGAGAGAGAGAGAGAGAGAGAGTGAGAGGAACAATTCATTCAAATGCCACATATGATCTATAGTCAAAAGTCAACCAAATCCGATGATTGCAACCGTTGAACTACTCTACGATCTCTTTCTCTATAGGTTGAGTGTGAGTATGCTGGTGATTAGATATTTTGTTAGTCTGGAAAAAAATGACAACTCCATAATTGGGAAGTGTGTGAGAGCAATGACATTTGGGTTTTTTTCTTTGTGTGGAGGTTAAAGGGTCAAAAACCCACCATTATTTTTCCATATCTAGTGGTGGAATGTTATTGTAGTCATCTCAAAGTCTATTAGCCCTCTTCTAATGCACATTCCACCAATGATTTCTCTCTCTCTCTCTCTCTCTCTCTCTCTCTCTCTCTCTCTCTCTCTCTCTCTCTCTCTCTCTCTCTCTCTCTCTCTCTCTCTCTCTCTCTCTCTCTCTCTCTCTCTCTCTCTCTCTCTCTCTCTCTCTCTCTCTCTCTCTCTCTCTCTCTCTCTCTCTCTCTCTCTCTCTCTCTCTCTCTCTCTCTCTCTCTCTCTCTCTCTCTCTCTCTCTCTCTCTCTCTCTCTCTCTCTCTCTCTCTCTCTCTCTCTCTCTCTCTCTCTCTCTCTCTCTCTCTCTCTCTCTCTCTCTCTCTCTCTCTCTCTCTCTCTCTCTCTCTCTCTCTCTCTCTCTCTCTCTCTCTCTCTCTCTCTCTCTCTCTCTCTCTCTCTCTCTCTCTCTCTCTCTCTCTCTCTCTCTCTCTCTCTCTCTCTCTCTCTCTCTCTCTCTCTCTCTCTCTCTCTCTCTCTCTCTCTCTCTCTCTCTCTCTCTCTCTCTCTCTCTCTCTCTCTCTCTCTCTCTCTCTCTCTCTCTCTCTCTCTCTCTCTCTCTCTCTCTCTCTCTCTCTCTCTCTCTCTCCCTCCCATTTCCCAACCTTAGGGTTTCCGAGAAGACCATTTTTCTTTTTTCTCAAATGGGTTTCTGAGAAGACATTTTCTTTCTGTTTTGTTTTTGTCCAATATTAGAAGGTTGGCCAGCTTTGACTTGGTGAGCTGATTGACCCAAAGGTGACAAACACTAGCATTTGATGATATGTGGACTGCCACATGGATAACATCTGCAAGTGCAAATTAGCCCCTTGGTCTTCATGAAAATCATTTCCCCTTGACACATTCAGATATTGACTTCTCATTTTCATCAAGCAAAACAAAGGAAAATACAAACCTTATACATAACCATGCAAGATTTCCTCTCAATCAATGCGAGCCTTGTAAAAATCTTTATTTTTATTTTTATTTTTATGAAAAAGGCCATAATATTTATTGCAGAAAAAAAAAACAAAAACAAGTGGTTTAATTTGAGTTTTTACTATTAACTAATACAAATAAAAACAAAAACAAACAAACAAATGGAAACTGTTTGCAATAGTGTGTATGGTATCCCAAAGAGTGCATATGAGACGAAAATGAGGAAGAGGAGGACAAAAAAAGGTCCTCAATTAGTGACATGAATCGTGCAGTTCGTGGAAGGGCCACCAAATGAAGTCCATGTGGAGGAGAAGACCCAGAGGTCACTGTATAATAAACGACAATAATGCTGCCACGGACTGAATGTTGAAACGAATATTGTCGTTTTCTCATCCCTAAGTCTTTTAGGTCGGATTCCCATCCCTAAATTTTGTTGCAGGAAGAGCCCATAAGTTTCGGCAATCACAAACCTTGCCCCTTAATTATTGTTTGGTGTTTCTAATTTGCGCTCCACCAACCATGGTTGTCTTGTGAATAGCATGCTTTGAATATAATTAGATTGTGAGCATTCAACTTGGAATCAATTGACAATGCATGGAGAGACCCAAGATTTTAAGCACTTATGCAAGACTTTTAGGAGTCGTTTGTTACACAGGACTGTCTTGGCATGGACTATGCTTAGGGACTGTCTTGACTTGGCTTGGCCTGGTGTAAATTGAATAACACTTATCCTAGCAAGGTTTTAACGAGGCAACATGAGCTCATCCAACACTGTATCAATGTCCCAAACGATGTTGTACTCTTTTTCCTTCCCGTTAAGGTTTTATTCCCACTGAGTTTTTCTTAACAAGGTTTTAATGAGGCAACCAATTTTGAATTTGCGGACATCCAAGGGGGAAAATTGTAAATAATGGAACCCACAAGTTGAAAAAAGAGAAAGAAGCCATTTATATGAGATGGGATAGTTGTGAGCATGGTTGGTGAACAGATTGTGTGTTGGCTTTTGTTTTTACTTCACCACGCATAGCATTGAATGCTATATCGTTTGAACTTTCTATATAAAGGGGTTGCCATGCATTGTAAACACACAAGACCAACATCCAAAACTCAAATATCAGTAAGAGAAAAATTAGGAGAGTGAGTTCCCTCAGTATAGTTTCAAGAGATCAAATACAGTTCCACCCCAATATTCAGTGGTATTCTCATACTCTGTCTGTCTGTTATATATATATCATTTGAACCCATTGTGTACGTAAATTGTTTTGTTGACTGACTTCCTCCTACTCAATTCCTCAGCCCCTCCCCTCCCCCCCCCCCCCCCCCCCCCCCCCTCCCCATATCGCTGGAAGGCTGGTTTTTCAATTTTCTTTTAATTTTATTTAAACAATAAAAGAATTGTTAATTTTAAACAGTTTTTCAGATACAAACAAGTATTAAATACTTATGTTGATGATGTGTCGTGTATTCAATGATTATATAATTAGAATGGTATAAAATTCCACCCTACATGGGAAGTTTATATCGATGAGTTAGGTATTGCATTCCTAAAGATGCATTTACCGAACATGAAAATGCAATTTCATACTCATTCCCAAACTCCTAAATCTTGAACCAAACGATCCCTTTACATAGAATGCACTGGATCCAATACTCCAATTGACCACTTTTCCATACCATATGATCGCATGTGCTTAAGTTATTTCGCATTAATGAACGACGCAGTTCTCGTAGGCATAAGACTAAAATCCCCAAAAGCTTTTTTTTGTTAATTGCAATGCAAGTCAAAATATGCAATTGGCAACCAGGTAATTATAGTTTTTTGGGCTTTGGGCCCACATGTAACCATATTTTTAAAAAATAAAAAATAAAAAGTATACCTGAACTGTATTAGCTAACTAATGAGAGATTTATGCAGTCATTTTCCCTAAATATATAAAGATATTGAACTTTGACCAAATTGAAAAAGAAGGTCATTACCTTGAGTGACCCCGAAGGCCTCTAGGAGACCACCACCCACTCATACATATAAAAAGGAAGACGATGATAGCATTTCCCACTTTCTGTACACCCTTTGACCTCCACCAATTTGTGCATCCACATCATCATGAAAATGGGCAAAATACTTGAGTGGGAAGTAGATTGTGGGTTTCCTCTCTCTCTCTCTCTCTCTCCCCCCTTTTTTTATGGGGGTCCCATATTCTTTTTCTTTTTCTTGATTGATATGTTGTCTAAGTTGTCCTCCTAGACTCATCTCCTATAGCTATGTCACTCAATCTATATATGTTAATGTTATTAGAAAAGGAACCTGTATTCTGGCGGTTATTTGGGAGAGTCTCAAATTGTGATAAATTTCAACACCAATTTGAGCTATTTGCAGACAAAAAACATGAGATTGTTGTTCGAGTCCAAGGGTTTATCTCAAACAGGTCCCACAAGTTTCTTTCGCACATAGATTTTAGAAGGATTTGCATGCCCCCAACCTATTGCTTACTCCATTACAGTAGCCCAATAGGGTTTGCAAGGGATAACAAGAAAAAGTCTGTAATATAAATATATGTGCTAGTGTTTGCAACTATATCTTAAATTTTAAAGGAGATAAAGGCTGTCTCCAACATCTAAAAGCCTTCCTTTTTTTCTGTTTTGCATTGCACCAATGAGTTTAGATTTTGGTTGAGAGAACACAGTGATTTTCAGTTAAGGTACAGGACATTCCGTTTCATACATCTTTCAAAACCAAGTAGGGGCATATGATATGAAAGAGCTTTGGGACATACACAAAAAGTTCAGCAAACAAAAAAGAAAATGGGTGGAAGGTGAATGTTTGTAGTGCGTATACTATATACAAAAATCTATCCATTTTATGATCTAAAACATTCATTTCTAGGCTATCATTAATTCAAAGATTACCATATCAAAAAAAAATTAGCCAAATCATACAACATTTATTCATCTAATTACAATCAAATAAATAGACGAACACATTACTCTCAATAGACAATGAAAATATTCGCGATAATAATAAAATTGTTTAATGATTTTCAATTTGGCTAATCTTTTGCAAGGATGATATTGGAATGATGGCCAAATAATAAATGGTGTGGATCCCTCAAATAAACCCCCTTATAGAGCCCACTCCATGTTGTATTTCAAGGTCCTTATCATTTTAGCACACATATACCTATAAACCCTAAATACGTGTGTGTGAACAAAGGAGCTGATTTTCTCACTCTCCTTTTCTCCACTTACACTCCCTTTTGCTTTTTAATACTTTTAATCAATTTTGTTCTTTTGTGTTCTTTCTCTTTCCTATTCTACCCTCACCCTACATTAGAGTTTTGATATGGGTACTCAATCAATGAGAGTGAACAAAACCCAGGCTTTTGGATTTCTCCATAATCACTGTAATACAACAATAAAACCCAAGCTTTTGGATTCCCCTACAGACTTGGAATGCCCCGAATTATTTCTATGAGAAGAATTCTTTTCCATTATTTATTTATTTTTTCTTTCTCTTCAATCCCTGGTTGTTTGTACTTTCTAAGAAGGTACCCAAACAAAATGAGTGTATGAAATGATCTCATATGAAACAAAGAGAACTCCATTAATGTGAATTTGAAACTCATAGTCTCAAACTCAATTTCATTTTCCGAAATTCTAAGAACTCAATTCATGTCCGCAAGTTCATCAATTTTTTTTCATTCAATATTTGTTTTCCGAAAGGTTATGACAAAGAAGAACATGGAAAAGAAAAGGTAAAAATGTGTAGTTAGATGCATTTATGTTTCTTTGTGCCACCTAAAATTTGTTTCCTTTAAAAAAAAAAATAATAAAAAACTATGGATGCAAGGTTATACTACCGTACTACATTATAATTTGAAGAGTTATTGTTTTGACTTGTCATACCACGTGGTTATACTGCCGTACTACACTATAATCACACGTTAGGGAGGCTTCCTTTTATCAAGCCAAACAATAATGGTTTGCCCTTGATTTTGGGGATTGAGGCATGACACCCATATATTGATTTGGTGGTCTTAGGTATGCAGAAAGGATTCCCCTGATTTGGGGGATTTCCAAGTGTGGTGAGGTGAGGCTATTTTTGCAACTGTTGTTCTAAATAGGAAGGCCTAATTATTTTTCTAATCCATTAAGTAGTTTTTGAACATGAAAGGAAGGTGATTTGACCAGGACTAGTAGTTCTAAATAGGAAGGTGATTTAATGTTACTTAGGATTCTCATCCACCAAGGAATTAGAAATTTCTCTTCAAGTTTAGGTTGTTTAGCAGTATATGAAGCTGGATCAAGGTTTGTCGAACGCACGCAACTCCCTTCAAAGATTACAATAGATTCTAAAAATTATAATGTTCCTTGCTTTTGCAAAGTCAGTTTAGGGGTCGCCAATGTTAAATGTTTTATGTTGGATGGAAAGGATGCTTTCTCTTGAGGGACAAGTTTGTTGTAATGCGATTTGATGTGTGCTCTCGTACAGAATAGGGATTCGTGTATAGAATTTCCACCTTTCCCATCACCACTTAATTTGTCGACAAAAAATACACAACAAAAAACAAAACTAACGTATAACATACATTATAATTGGACATGTATATTCGTGGTATATATATATATAAGGATAAAATTAACAAAATTAAAATTATGGAGAGAAAGTATATTCATATAATATGTAGATGGTGTTTATAATTTATTTTTGGTGAATAAAAGAAAAAGATAGAATGAAAGAATGTAAAAAACAAAAATATGGAGATGATTGTTGGTGGTAAGGGCCGGTTAACGTGATGTTTAATGATTCTATATATGATGATTTGACAAGACGAGTGAGAGTGCATGTGATAGAGAGAGACATGACATGTGAGAGGCCTCCTGACCTTTCAATCCATTGCAGCCAGAGGGCAGACGAAACAGAGGCAGGCACCTGCCCAATCCACACACAGCCACACATGCTCTCATTCATTTGAGTTTTTTTGGAGACACTTTTTAGTTTTTAGCAGAAAACGGCTATGACCCGTACCATCATTTACAAACGGTGTCCATGGCCTTACCTCCCCCTCACCTATACTCTACACGTGTCACAAACCCACCATATCCCCCCCTTTCCCTCTCTCTCTCTCTCAAATGTGAGCGTAGGAAACAGGTAATTAATTACTGTGAAAGTCATGTAGCTAGGTAGCAGCTAGCAGAGAGGGTTCTGGCTTTGGTTTTTTGAAATAATAGATGGATGGCATGGCAGGCAGTTGTGTGTATTTTTTGTATTTGTTGGAAGGGCACTGACTCCCACGTGCCAACTATCACCGATGACCCATGAATCAGACACTGACACTCTCTCAAACTCTCTCTCTCTCTCCTTCAAAACCCTAGTGATTCTCATCAGACTCTTCATTAAAACAGTAGAGAGAGAAAGAGAGAGAGAGAGCCTACCCACTCATCCCATCACTTGTCTCCTCATCTTGCCCTCTTTGCATATTCCTTTTGCCTTTTTACCCTCCATCATCTGGTTTCCTGGGATTGAAATGATCCATCTCTTCACTTCACCTCTGCTCTTTCTCCTTCCCCATCTCTCTCTCTCTCTCTCTCTCTCTCGGTAGCGTCTGTCTGTCTCATCTGTGTCTTGTAAAACAGAGAGAGAAAAAAAGAGTGTACAGTCTCAACTGCAGTTAGGAGCCTCTGTGACCCTTGGACATTTGGTTATTGCTGCCAGCTGACAATTAAACACAAGCCCTATTCATTTTTCTGTTTCTGTTTCTGTTTCTTTCATTTCTCTTCCATTGCACATCAACACAAACTTTTGTCTTGGTTTCTATGTTCCCAATTAATAATAAAGTTCCAAATTTATATATAAATTCCTACTTAATTAATGACAATTAACTAGTTTATTAGCAAACAACTTGACATCAATTATGTTTTTCCATCTGGTTTCTATACCCTAAAACTTTTTAGCTTCAAGCTTTGGAACAGTTTTGCAAACACCTTTTTCTCTTCTTTTTTTTCTTCTTTGTGTCTGAATTTATGAGTTCAGACTTTCCCTAGTCACATCAATGTAAACTGTATTGGGCAACAGTCAGTCAATTTGTATTGGATCGATCATAAATTAATTTCCAGATACGACACAGTTTGGAAACGTACGCCCCCTAACACTGCTCCCTGGTTGGTTTGTCAGCAGAATTGTCTCTATGAATATGGTACAATATTATCAGTTTTGTTTAATTGCCCCATATGCAAAATATTATTAGTAAAAAAGAAATAAAAAACTGAATTTGTTTGGGCACGTTTTGATCAGTGCTCTGCAAATTGAGTTGGGAAAATATTTGGGTTTTAACACTCACCTCTAGTATGCTTATATTTATTTTCTCTAGGATTTTTATTACTGAGTAGTCTCTGTGCTATTTTGAATACATTATTTTCATTTATATTATTTCAAGTCTATCAATTTCATTTCCATCTTCTTATGCCGCGCACAATGTCATTCACGATGTCAGTTCTGTCCAATTTTCCGTCAAAAGTTATTCACATGTGAGGCACCTGACCAACATCAATGCCCGTGGGTTCGGGGTGCTAAGATGAGTTTCTCTCAAAAATTTGATCACATGATGTTGATGGAATTGAAATCAAGGATGACATTGATATGTGGCATAAGAAGATTATTATCAATTTAGAAAATCATTTCAAGTAAATTTGTAGCCTTTTTGGACGATGGTGAGGTCATAGTACGAGATTATTAGTGGCTTAGTTTGGTGGTGGCATGCTCGTGCAACATACAGTGAGTAGATAAATTTACTTGTGAACTTGCGTCTATTTGAGGTTTAATAATTTGTTTAGTAAATTAACACAAGATAAGTGAAAAACTAGGGTTGTGATTAGATCCCCTAATATACTCGAATTAGAGAATAAATCAACAATGTATACCAAACTAACAATTAAGAATTGTATAAAGCTCCTCCTCAATTTTAAGGAACCAAGTTTTTTCCATAGTTTAATTAACAGTTTTTCACTAGGGTTTTGTATATGAAATGAACCGCAACAATATATCATCATCATCATTTATTTTCTTGAAAGGATGCCTCGAATTACACAATCCACTTTGTGTTGTATACAATATGCAAAGTTAACAGGGAAGTGAGCATTTTGCAAAGATGATTAGAAAATGGCCTCCTTGATCAAACTTTAGGCAGTACGGATGGTTGGGTTGGATTAGGATTCTATATATCTTTGCTTTTAAAGAACCAGAAAGTGCGTTTTATGCCCAAAATTAGAAGCTATTGGCTTTTATTGTGACAGAAAGAGCGGACAAAGATTAGCAAAATTAGCAAGTGGGAGAAGATGAGAATCCCATTAAAGAATTTGCGACAAGCTTTTTTAAACATCATATATTCTTTTACTTACTAGTTAAAGGTGTGATTAAACGATACGAAATCTTCAAGGATCACACCAACAAGTAGTTTTTTAATGTTGTAAAAAGGAGAAGGGTCACTTTTGCCAGCTGCTAGTGACTTTACAATCAAATTTTTTAATTCTAATCCCATCCAATGCATGTGAAGTTTCATTCATTTTTTTAATGACATAAGTGATGATTGAATCATTTAATTAGTGTATAATTAAGATTGATTTTAGCGTAATCTTAACGAGAATAACATATAAAGTACAAGTATTTGTCTGGCAAAATAAGTGCGATACGAGAATTCATAACCACACACATCCTGAATTCCATGTACAAGTAATTCTGCTCTCAAATTCTCTCAAAATGATGAACGATGGACTGATGAGTAGGCTGATTATTGCTGGTTGAATATGAACTTAAAAAGAATGCAGGAAGAGATTGAAATTCCTATCATTCTACAAAGTTTTACCCATATATCATTCTCAGCCTTTTGATTATATATCTAAAATGGTTCGGCCATAATTAATTTGCTATCGCTTTCGTTTTCTTTAATTTACCTTTAAGGATTAGACTGCTAATTACCCAGGTAATGATACCATATGTCTAGAGCTCTTTTGGTCCAACGACAATTTTTATTTTTTATTTTTATGAAGGTCCAACGACAATTTGAAACATACAGAAGCAGATATATATTTTGTATATATTAGTTCGAGGCAAAAGTAACATTCATGGCACATTTTTAATTACTATATATATATATAGTGTTTTGTAGCCCACCATGCATTAATTTATTTCAGGCATCTATATATACTTTTCAGTTACTTGTCAATTTGCACCCTTGAGGGCTGCGAAGGACCAAAATTCTATTTAACTGTATCTATTATTTGCGTCTGGTTATGGAGAGGTTCTAGCCTAACACTTATTATTTTAGATATTGAGGAAGGAGTGATTCAAATATAGGACTTCGATGTGAGAATGTGAAGGTAAAGAGTTCCACATTAGAAGGTTGAGAAATCTAACAACTTGCTAGGTTTCTCAACTTTTCAATATGAGACTTTTTACCTTCACATTCTCACACTCGAGTGCATAATAACTTCTTCAATACATTTGAAGTGCATATCCATTTGCCACGATACAGTTGAATTATTTAGTACTTCTTTAATACATTTATCATCAAGAAATTATGAAAGCCATAAATTCGAACTGGTTCAGGACAACCTAATTTAAATAATCTTTTGTACTTGTGTGAATAAACATGTGGCCCAAAATTAGGGTATATTTCAATTTGTCCAATATGCCAATACACACATAAAGCAAAAATTGATCTTGCCCTTGCTAGGTTTCTTAACTTTCCAATATGGGATTTTTTACCTTCACATTCTCACACTCGAGTGCATAATAACTTCTTCAATACATTTGAAGTGCATATCCATTTGCCACGATACAGTTGAATTATTTAGTACTTCTTTAATACATTTATCATCAAGAAATTATGAAAGCCATAAATTCGAACTGGTTTAGGGCAACCTAATTTAAATAATCTTTTGTACTTGTGTGAATAAACATGTGGCCCAAAATTAGGGTGTATTTCAATTTGTCCAATATGCCGATACACGCACAGGGCAAAAATTGATCTTGCCCTTGCTAGGTTTTTCAACTTTCCAATATGAGACTTTTTACCTTCACATTCTCACACTCGAGTGCATAATAACTTCTTTAATACATTTGAAGTGCAAATCCATTTTCCACGACACATTTGAATTATTTAGTACTTCTTTAATACATTTATCATCAAGAAATTATGAAAGCCATAAATTCGAACTGGTTTAGGACAACCTAATTTAAATAATCTTTTGTACTTGTGTGAATAAACATGTGGCCCAAATTTAGGGTATATTTCAATTTGTCCAATATGCCGATACACACACAGAGCAAAAATTGATCTTGCCCTTGTTAGGTTTCTCAACTTTCCAATATGGGATTTTTTACCTTCACATTCTCACACTCGACTTGAGTGCATAACTTATTCAATACAATTGAAGTGCATATCGATTTGCCACGATACAGTTGAATTATTTAGTACTTCTTTAATACATTAATCATCAAGAAATTATGAAAGCCATAAATTCAAACTGATTTAGAACAACCTAATTTAAATAATCTTTTGTACTTGTGTGAATAAACATGTGGCCCAAAATTAGGGTGTATTTCAATTTGTCCAATATGCCGATACACACACACAGAGCAAAAATTGATCTCATAATAGTCCTCGTGTTGGTGTTGCTACCCTTCTTTCTCCTTCCGTGTAACAAAAAGAAATAAATAAAATAGATCCCGTAAATAAATCCCAACAGCAGAAGCAAAGCAAGCAAACCTTAAAAGCCAGAAGAAGTGAGAATGAGGCAAGGCTATCAACTGCAACTGAAATAAATAAATAAATAATGGGGTGGATAATCATAATATATATAAACATATTTATATGGGGGGGGCAAGGGGGACAAGCGTGGGGTTGTCTTGTCATATCACCTTAGTATTAGTGGCCTACCCCTCCTCTCTCCTCTTTTGACATTTCTAAGAAGAGTAATGGGTTAGCTGAGCTCCTTACCTCCTGGTGCTTTTTGAAATTACTAGATTGGCCTCCCTCTTCTTTTGTTTTGTTTTGTTTTTTTTACTTTTTTAAGATGAAGCATATATCTTTGTATGATACAATGGTAACATGTATTAGGAATGTTGCGATGAATATCATGTTTGAGTTAAGCACATGAATTCTCATCTCCCATTCTCTTTTTTGTTTTATTTTTAAATTTTCACATTATGTGATTTCATATTAGTCTTGATAAGTCTGCCGATATTTCACTCCGAGAATTCCAGTTACACCTCCTGACGTTTGGACACCCTTTATTCAAAACCTCAGGCGGTGTAACTGAAATTCTTCCATATGTCACGCGTTCTACTTGTAACTAGTCCTCATTTGGTTCTGGGTGCATTTTAATTGATTTAGTTTTCCACTTTACATATTTCCACAAATATGTTAAAGATGTCATTAATCACTCTGTTAAATACATTTGACTATGCTTAGTATGTGGGATTAGACTGGACTAATAACAAAACAACTGAACCTGTCGAAGGAAGATCTATGTCCAGCCCAAACCCACACACTCCAGTAACCCAGTCCAGCCCACTATCAATCCAGCTCGCACAAAGCAAACTGAGAAGTGGAAAAGAAATTAGAAGAATAGTAATAGTAATACAAACACTGTATAATAGTAATCCAGCTCGCATACATAATTTTTATTTTTTATATTTTGGTTTTGATTGTATAATAGTAATACAAACACTGTTTTTTGGTTACATGGAAAATCAAATCTAATGGAGACCACAGGATACAAAGTACTTCACACAAGAGAAATAAATAAATAAAAATTAGAAAACACTAGATCGATTCGGAATAAATTTGGAACGACTATATGCAAGGAGTCATTTTAAAATTGTAGTCATGTAATCTTACAATTTAATCTTATAATGTCATCTAAATTCTTAGGCAGTTAAAGCTTAAATGTTTGAAGAATAAGAATTAAAATCAAAATTCCGATTGATAATTGTTAACGAATAAAATTGCAAGTCAGGCAGGGAAAATTTGTTCACTGGTTATACTGTGCTGTACACATTACATCAAGACATGACATGGTAAAGACCCGATTTCATTCTACCAGGGCATTAGTCATACAAAGATACAGGAGTACATGTATCATGGTACAAGCTATCTGCATATTCGAAAGAAAACTTATATTCGCAATGCTCTGTATGCCGGTACAGTTCAGACAATTGCCCAAAACTTCTTCCTACAAATTAACACAGTTTCTGTCTTCTTCTCTTTGTTTTCCAGCAAATGTGATTCAACCTCCCACAAAAATTTTGGAGCAAGATCCTGGATCCTTGATGTAATGGTTTCGTCGTCTCTAATGACAATAAATCCCTGCACAATAACTCATTGAATGTAATTCTGTATCATAAGCCACTAGGAACAGAAAGGAGTTACAAGAGGTATAATTTCGTCGCTTGACAAAGAAGTAAGTTTTTCTTAACTACATTAAAATTATATACGATGTTTTCTAATCACAGAAAAGCTCAAGTTCACACTCCGTGTGAAGAAAGTACTGACTTCCCAATAAATGTAGGGTTACAACACTAAGTCCTTATAAATTTGCAATACTGCTCGAAGAATAACTAAAGATTTATATGACGACATCTGAAGTATGTGTTTGCAGATGGCACAATTTTGTTGGACAACATATAATGATACACTTGTCACAAAACTGGAAGAAACAAAATATGAACTCAATGCATTAGAATGAAGGGGCTTACGAAGAACTAGAACTAAGACAGAATATATGGAGTGCAAATTTAACAGACGCTGAACATCATAATAACTATATTAGTCAAACAAATCACTTCTGATATCAAGAAGTAGAATAGTGAAGCAAATGATAAACAATGGAAGATGAGAATTTATGTCTGAATCCATACGCATGGGATAAAGGTGAGGATAATGATGATGAAACTTGGAATAGAAACTTAGTACGCAAAAGTAATTATATTGCCTTGCCATCCTTGAAAAAAAATTGTTCTTCTTTCTTCGTTTCTTCATATTCCATAACTTATGTTTTTAATACTTCAATAGAAACAAGCATAAGAGATGGCATCGATCGAAATTATTACCTGGGGTCTTATTATCCTGTCCATCTCCAAAAGGATATCCTCCAATAAGCAACCTTCTCCGCGGTTCTTGTAATGAGAGAAGAGATGGTTGGCATGTAACAGATCATAGGTGCGTGGATAAGTGGAAAATGCTTCACACCTAATATTCAGGAAGGATTAGATGCCATTCTTTTTATTGGAGTACCAATTTGATCACAATTTAGCTACATTTTGTACACTATCTACTAGCAATAGGTAACAGGTAAACAAGAACTTACCAATCATGGAAAGCACCAATCAGACCACGATTATAAATGGCAGACAAGGTATTCTTCATGCTTGAAGGAACTATATTCATCACCCATGTAGGCGATGCATTTAAGGCCACAGCAAATCCACCACAAAAAGCATTCATGTCCATGACATTTCGGATTTCTGTCTTACTGACATTCAGCAACCTCCAGTAATGTCGAACTTGATCTTGCCAAAAGATGGTCTCTGATGTAAATTCCTCTTGAGTAACACCTATTATAAGCATATTTACGAGGGGTGTAATCAGACTGCATAACATTGTTTTCTAATACATTAAGAAAAGACACGAAGAAAGTGGGACACTAGTAGTAGTCCTTCTCATGTATCAGAAAAACCTAAACTTCTGGTCCATTATTGTAATTTAGTGTTCTATCCTATGCATCAAATTCAGCCTTATGTATAACTACGGAGGGAACAAAAGCATCTTTAAACTAAATATAAAATAAATAAAAAAACTATCCAGGGGATTTTTTCTTTTTCTAAAAAGAAGAAACTGAAGGAGAAAGACAAAAGCTTATCGTATGAAATAGAGCAGGAACAAACCTATTCTGCCAAGACTCTCAGTGTATATCGAAAGGCGCTCAGATCTAGAAGGGAGTTTTGGAGAATCTGTTTGTGCACCCCTTACTTGTATACAATTCTTCAGTGGTGTATTCCATGATGACTTGGAATCATCCACAGAATCACATAAATTTATAAGCTTCTGTTCAGAGTTGTGCTGGAGGCATGACAGATCATCTTGTTTAATCCAGATTGCAGTCTGAACTTTTCGAGCAATGAGTTTCCAGCACATTGCTGAAGTCAGATTCATTAGCTTCTCCCAAATTAATGGATAGTTTTTAGTCGTTTTATAAGCAGGTGGAGCTGAATAGACAAAGTATCCATTAGATCGCAAAAGGCGATTCATTTCTTTTAGTAAAATGCCATCTGCACAAAACAAATTAACAAAAAAAAAAACAGAGAACACACGATAAGCAAACTCTATTGACGCATACAAACACATTAATAGAATTAACATTGTAAGGTTTCAAACCCAGAAATGGCAAAGCAGCCTCACAAAATCTAGCATATTGCTTAGTTAACTTATACCTCTCATACCATTAAAAGAAAACAAAAACAAAAAAAAAGCCATTATCTAGTTCAATGTTTAACATATCCAATGAAATTTCCTTTTCTGAAGCCATCACATATTGATAAAGGGTGGAAACTGAGATGTCAATGGATTTTGGTGTTGGTGGGAACTGTTGACAAATTTTCAATTTGTTTTTTGGCGGGCTTTCCTTGTCAATTTAATGACAAAATCAGCAAGCTGTTAAGACTTTAATAAACAAATTTGTAGTATAAACCTAGCTATGGAACCTTATGGACAACAACTCAAAACCAATACATGAAGCTTAGGATAGAAAAAAACCATTTTCATGCCAATCAACTCGACATCGAGAACAATGAACCATCTCAAAAGAGCCAGTGGGATATGGCATTTGTTTTGTTGCTATAGCAGAAATCATTGCACCAATGCCTCGCTCTAAAGCAAATTGAATTTGATTCTCATGGCCGTCCTTTGGAGCAAAGGACATTGTTTGTATATCCAAGGGAAGAAGAAAAGCAGAAAAGCTGGCAACCCCACAACCAACATCCAAAATTTGAGTGACCCCTGCAGAACATAGATCACCTTTTCCATTTGTTATCATATCTCCCAATCTGCAAAATCCAGTAAGGCGAATAAACAAACTGAAAGTGACGTATGCACATAAAAACTTCAAATATCTTGAATCAGGTCTAATGAATTCATATTCATTAAAAATAATTTCACACCAATGATTACTTGAAGTTAGCTAATAGATAATCATCTACCTCAATGCCATAAATACCAATTAGCACGAGTGTACGAAACGAAAGACATCGAAACGAGAATAAGATAAGTAAGCAAGTTGATTGCAGATACCTTTGAATGTACTCAGCTGCGCCATGTTTAAAATGCGTACCACCACCAGGGAACCACCAGAGTTGATCCTTTTCATGCACCCAATTTTGTCCTCCTTTGACTTCAGCAAGATGTGTATGATTCACATTGCTTCGCCACACATAGTCCCTGCTGGTAGGCCATCTTATTGGTATCTTATAATCTCTTGGTGGGGGAACCAAGCAGAACAATCGCTTTTCAATTGGAGGGCAGTGCCTCTCTAGTTTTTCTTTTCTACTAGTGTCCAAGTTTGGAAGCAAAGTTTTTACGTAAGAAACATCGTGGCAAGGGATATACTCATTATAAGTCAATGGGCATACATCCATACCAGTCTCTGGGATCAAAAGTGGTGTTTTTCTGTAAGTAAGTGCAACTTTATTTGTAAATGTCGAAGTACCTGCAGCAAAATTACTCACAAGAAGTTAAGTTCCACCAGCTCAGACCATACAGAAACAAACAGCTTTAGTAAACAAGATTTCAACTAGATGTCACCTTTGAAATTAGATTTCAAATGTTACTAGAACTTCAGAAATACAATGAGATTCCTAATTTGAAAAGACCTTATCATTGAGAATGAAGTCAGTCACTATCAAAATTTTCACCACAAATATGTACTTTTATTATAAAAAGAAGGGGAAAAGAAAAAACAAAAAAAGAAGAAGGTCCCAATCAAAACTTACAATTTCTTACAGCTTTGCTGAACAGTGAACTAGTAAACAAGGTCATTAACTTTGAGCTCCAAATTAAACATGCTGGAACATTATATACTTCAGTTTATAGGAAATAAGAAACAAAAATCTGGATTCTTGAACAAATGTACTAAGAATTCTCTTGAAAATTTGGTTCAAGCTAACTCTTTATTCTCCCAAAATCAAAAGTGTTTCTAAAATGCATGCATAAAACCTTCATTGGTCTGAAAAACAAGCTCAGAGAGAGAGAGAGAGGGAGAGAGAACAAACCAGGAGATGAAGAAGAACTGATGCTAAGTTGAGATGCATAAATTGGAGCATTATTTCCTAAGAGAGTTCCGGCATAGAAGCACCCGGCCATCAATAGCAGAGCCACCACTATCATCTGCCCCGATTTGAATTTAAACGCTGAACACACCACATTCCCACCCCCCATTTCCTGAAATCCTCAATTGGGTTGCTCCTAAATTCCCAAAATCAATGGGATCCAATGGGAATTTCAGCGGTCCGCTTTGAATTATCAATACATCCAACTTGGACGGCTGGATTTCAATGTTTTAATCTAACGGTCCAGAATAAGTTGTAAAGAAAAACTAATAAACAAATTCAAATAAAATTTCAATTTTACACATATGACAAATCCAGAATGGGAGGGATGGGGGCTGAGGGTGGATGGTTTTTATTCAATTTTTATCGATATTTATAATTTTTTTATATTTTTATTGAAATTCCGTGTTTTCGGATTACCGATATTTCTTAAACCATCAATATTTTAGACCGGAGTCTCGGGAAACAAAATCTCGTCAGTAATTTTTTTAGATTTCTTTCACCGTGGAGAACAAGACGTCCAAACAGATCACCATAGTCACCATGAGGGATGCATGTGACAACAATGACTGTTTTTCTTTTTCTTTTTTACAGAACTTTTTCTTTTTAAACAATGGGTGAGAGAGATCATCCAAATTTAAAATATCTTCCAATATTAGAAGAATGGATGTGCACACGTGAGTTAAGTTATTTGATTAAGGTAGTCTACCCAAGTTCAAACCCCCTTCCATTACAGTTCAAACTCCTACGTAGAGGATGAGGATAATGTCCCGACCAACTAGCTTAATCTATGTCCACAAGAGAGAGATTTGTCAACAAAAGTTTGTGTATCACTTTGTCTGCTGTCAATTCATTCCAATAAGGGGACCAATTCATATGTATAGACTCCAAACATCACCCTTCTTCCTTGGATATATGCAGATATCCCACGTGCTGCTTTTGTGAACCAAATTTCTGTGAAAATAAAATATTTTGAGAGAGATGTATTGATTTCATATGGCACTAGCCGCAGTCATTTGTACTTCACCACAAGTTAAAATAAATGGAAACTAAAAAAATCAATTAACAAGTACATGAGTTTTCGACCCAAAAAAAAAAAATTACATGAGTTGCAGCCAAGCAGGAGGTTAAAGCTATGTTCTTATGGCATATTTGGAAATTGGATCTATTAACTACTCAAAAACAACATTTATGCCCACTTGCTCTATATATTGGATCTTGAGTCTCTGCATTTAAGTCCCATGCTATGCACCAATAAATAAGCTAATGTTCTGTCAGATCAGCTACTCATCCATAACAAGACTCATCAGAAGCCTCAACACATAAAAACCTCTAATTCAGGACTAGTTTAGCTGTCAATTGTTATCCTTGATTAGCTTTTTAGTTAGAATGGGTTAGTGTATTAAGTATTAAGAAACAAATTTGTGTAAAAGGCTTGTATTGTTAATGAATTATTAGTGAACGAAACCAACCAGTTCTAAATTAGAGAATTAGCTCTCTAAAAGTTGATAAATCGCATCCCAATACTAAATAAATCCCATCAACTTGATGGTGTGATCTATCTCCAGAAACAAACCCAAAGATCCATTTTCCTGGAGCCTTCAATCCCCCTCCACCCTGGCTTTTTTTCTCACCTCTCCCCTTGGCGCATTTTTTTTATTTTCAGCTAAATCCCTGTGCCATCCTACTTAAATATTCCAACACTTCATAAATTGCTTCCGTTTGATGGTGTGATCTATCCCCAGAAACAAACCCATAAATCCTTCCTTCTTCAGCCTCAATGCAGCTCCACCCCGGCTTCTTCTTTAGATCCCTCTCCTTCATAACTCTCCTTATCTCTTCTACTTCATCCCACTCTCCAACACTAGCTTGTGTATTACTCAATAGAGTATAATACCCGACATTATCAGGTTCTAGTTCCAACAGCCTCTGAGCTGCAAATTCCCCCACATCTCTACGACCGTAAATTCTAGACCCTGAAAGAAGAGCACCCCAAATCCTACTATCTGGAAAACTCGCCATTTTCATAATGAACACTAAGGCCTCTTTGAGCTTCCCAGATCGACCCAACAGATCAACAATGCTTGTGTAATGGTCTAGGTCAGGTTCGATACCGAACTTCCATTTCATGGAGCAGAAAGCTTCACAACCTTCGGTCACAAGGCCGGAGTGGCTACAAGCAGATAATAAGCTTAATATGGTGACACTATTTGGTTTTGTTCCTTCTCTTATCATTAGATCAAACAGTTTCAAGGCTTCCAAACCAAGTCCATGGCTCCCATAGCCCTCAATCATTGATGTCCATGCCACTATATCTCTGATCAACATTCTACTAAAACAGACCCTAGCAGTAGATATGCTACCGCATCTTATGTACATGTTTATTAGGGAGGTTTCAAGATGAGTATTGCACTTCTCAGCATCACAAAAAGATTTCCTTATTATGCAACCATGAATTCCTTTTCCTAACTTGAGAGCACCTAGGTTTGCAAATGCATCAACAAGGCTTCTTAGTATCTCAGCCCCAGGTTCAACACCTGCAGCTTGCATTCGGCCGAACAATCCAACAGCCTCATTGAAACAGCCATTTTGAATAAAGCCAAACATCATTGCACCCCAAGTAATGCTGTTTCTATGAGGCATTTCTCTAAACAGTTTATCTGAGTTTCCCAATTCCCCGCACTTGGCATAGAAGTCCAACAAAGATGTTTGCAAGACGTCGTCACAAAGCCCACTTTTTGTTGCCAAGCAATGCAAGCTTTCACCTTGGGAAAGAATCCCATGTTTGGTTAATGCTGATATAACCAACGTCAATGTCTCACTGCTGGGTGCTACTTCACCCTGCATTTCATGAAACAAGTCTATTACCTTTACAACATCCCCTCTCCAAGAATAAAAGGAAATACGAATATTCCAGGAAACAACATCCCTTCTATCAAGTTCGATGAAAAAATCTTCGACTTGGTCAACTGTACCTAATTTAGCATACATTCTGAAAATTGAGTTCTGCACAGACCCATCATTTAGTAAACCACTCTTAATCCCATAACCATGAAGTGGTTCCCCATAAACTGAAATTTCAATGTCACAACAGCCTTGCAACATGACCAGCATTGTCACAGCATTTGGTTCCAACTCCCTCCTCATTTCACTGAACAAACTAAACCCACAGGCAACGTTTCCTTCAGAAACATACCCGGAAATCATCGATGTCCAAGTAACCAAATCTCTCTGACGCATCTCATCAAACAGCTTTCGAGCATAATCAAGTCTCCCGCATTTCACATACGCGTCAATCATTGTATTGCCAACATATACATCCATTCCAAAACCAATCTGAATTGCCACACAATGAACCATTCCTGAATATGTAGCATCACTCCCAAGCAACAAAACCGCCCTGTTTACAATCGGAAACGTGAAGCAATCATGTGAAACACCCAATTCAAGCATCTTTTTGTACAGCAACAGAGCCGAACCAAGCAGACCCGAGTCGACATGAGACTTTATGATCAAATTCCACAACATGGTATTTGGTTCTTGTATTGATCTGAAAACCAAAGCAGCGCTCTCGACGCCGTTGAACCGAGAATACAAAGTGATCACCTTCGAAAGAAGGGAAGGAGGTTTGAACCCAGTTGAGACTAGGATACGAGCATGGACTTGTCTCAGGGTCTGAAGGTCCTGGCATGAATCCAGCACCGAACCTGAAGAAAAAGACGAAGAGATTGAAAGAGAAGGTGCGAGGTTGTGGTAGGGATGTTTCAGGTGATGGGTGTGAAATAGAAGAGGAAGTTTTGAGGTTGTAGAGAAGAAGTGAAGACGTTGAAAAACATGGAAATGGGATGAAATCTTGAAGCTAAGGACAAGGACTTGCAATAAAAGTGTGCAATTCTTGGGAGTGTTTAAAATAACGATTTGTGATCTCAGTCTGGTCCAGAACAAACACCAGTGCAATGAAAACGAAATCTATTTTTAAAATAAAAAAAAGTTCTGAATGCTAATTGTCCCACATCGACCAAACACCAAACATGGGTACGGTTTATATGGCTGAACATGGGACTTCAGTTCACGACCTTACTTGGACAGGATCTGTTCTATAGGATCGTACCTCTGTATCCTTGATTTCTAAGGAGACAGGAATCCCAACCTGGTGGATGAATCATGACCGTGCGATCAGAGCGTGATTAACAGCTTCTGATTCTTCGGAATCATGAAGCAGTAGAGGATCGTTCTCAGCTGGGTGACTGGCTGGGGTGGTCACACGGTTGTCTGACAGGTTCCCTCTCTTTTTGTGCCAATTCTTTTTCTTTTTCTTCTTGGTCGATTTTTCTGCCCAATTTTATTATTAGTCTTTGTTTGAATTAGCAACCAAAACTTGGATAAACACATTTTTATTTGCTTTTTGGTTGCAATACATTGATAAGGGTTATTTGTTTTATTAGTCTCTGAACTTAGACTCAATTTGCATTTGAGTTCTTCAATTTTCAAAATCGTTCCCATGGTCCTTTAACTTAACTTTCAATAAGACAAATGATCCGGTCATCAATTTTGTTAACTTTTTCTGTTAAATATAGGGGCAAAATAGTATTTTTATATTAAATTGATAAAACGATTAATCCGTTGATAAATTCCGAGTCCCAAGCTTAAGAAATTATTATATTGGATGTATAAGTTTATGTTGCAGTAAGCTTAAGCAACCATCAACAAACTACATTAAAAAATTAGCTTGAATAATTTGTACACTGCATAGGCCAGCTTAGGGAGCACATAGATATAGACGTGCATCCTACCACTGTTTGGTGCAACCATGTAAGATGAATATTGACTGTAAAAACGTTCTGGTCGTTTTCTCCCAAAATACTTTTACAACTACTCGGAAAATGAGAATCTTATCTCTCAATATTATACCACCACAGTGAATGAAACTCAAACTATTCCTCAAGATAATAACTTAGCAACACAAGAATTGTTACCTCTTTGCTTCCATAAACAATCTAGACACAAGGGATCCATCAGTCAGTAAAGATACAGACTCAATCCATCAGTCACAAGAATTGTTACCTCCCGGGGAAAATTATTTTTTTGTAATTACCACACTAACTCTACAACCATCCATTTCTTTGGGTGTGATCTATTATCTCCTTCTGAAACCATCTTCAACATTATAATTTAAAGTATTATTGATATGACACCAGAAGTCCAGCTTTCTGCTAATCTGCCCTTCTGAATTTCCATTTTCTGTTATGCATCTACAGAACAAAAATATCACAAAACAGGAGATATCCCTGCATCAAAACTCTCCAGCCATTTCCCACCTGGTGTTTGCTCCACAAACTTTTGAAATCCCCAACATCAAATTCAAAACTTGATTTTTGAAGGGCCTCTTATCCATCTAAGAAAACTACAAAGAGCACCTCCATACAGCCCAGTGTCAATGTATTCGTAAGCAAGAACCCTCTAGTCTCTACCAGTTGCAAAACCAGGAAAAAGTAGTTAACAAAAGTGACAAGTTACAAAAGTAAAAGGTAAGCAAGATGTCAAATATTTTACAAAAGCAAATCATAGATCAATACGTTCCAAAGCAAAAAAGGTAAATCATGACAGGAAGGACAAAGGGTGAACTTGAAGATCATACAAGATATACATATCGTTGTAGATCTGTAAAATAAATTGCACTATTCTTTTTGACCAAAAATAGATTTATGCTTTCATAGCTTAGGCTAACGGCATTATTGGTAACATCCAGCAAATTTATAAATCACATAACAAGATGCCAAAGCAAAACTATCCAGCAAATTATACAGAGATCATAGGCTAAGGGACAATTTGGCACACATAAAGAGCAACTATAATACTACAATGAAAACAGAACAGCAAGAAACTGCTCCAGATTAACGTCCCCAAGAATACTATTTGTGAACCCAACACAATTATGAAAACAAAATCTGGTTTCCATCATCACAAAACAAGATATAGGAGTATGCAAAATCTAAAATTTCAGAAGTAGGGAGATTTTTGGCAATCTGTTTCATCAGTTAAATTACCATCCAAACAGCCTGTGAGAAGTTTTCATTTACTAGGACGAATTGTATAGATAGCTGCAATCGCAACTTTTGAAAATTTTTACACTGGGTCATCACTTCTAAAAATGATGATGTAATAATAACACATTTCCTGTTAAAATTACATGGGCAGCTGAAATTGCATTATACATCAATATAAAATGTAATGTACATCACCCACCTGGCTTCAGCATATGCAACAATTCCCAAAATCTGCATGGATCAGCAGCAGCCTCCAGAAGACAAGAACCTATGGTAAACAGATACTAAACCAGAGGAATGTAAAACTCAGCCCCCATCCACAAATGAAGTGCAATCAATGTCCTGAAAGGTGATTCTCCCTGTGTATAAGTCATGTATGTGATCAGGACAAACAGGGAAGCATTTCAGATTGAGACTTTCATTAATTGCACCCATCCCAGGGACCCATTTCTTTTCATCCGCAGGGTTCACATTCAAGCGATTTTGCAATAGTCGTACACGATAAACAACAGTATCGGTTTTGTCACAGAAATGAGCAACACAAGAATATGGAGGCTCATCAGAAGCTAATCTAATCAAAGCCAAGGAGAACGTCCCATCCACTGGTTTTGGATCAGAGAGATTTTTATCTCCCATCATTTTCACCTGCCTTTCTGTGGGGAAGTGCACTTCTTCATTTCCATTTATATCAAACACTTTCAAATCTTTAGTAAAATGTTTCAGGGCTTCACGTTTGGTGGATTCATGCTTTTCTGCTAGAGTCAAGATACAAGAGAACCTCAAGTGATAAGTCACAACAGTTTTGACCATCTTGAAGTTATGGCAGCAGCAATAAAATTCCAGCCATCTTCTCCCTATACCCGCATACCACTTAATGATATCAGTATCTTCGAGAGCAGTTAGTAAAGTAATTGGCCTGGGACGACCCATATGATTTGTAAAGCCAATCAACCTAACCATTTTTCTAATAAGTTCTATGGGTGCATCAGCTTTGACACAGAGCTTTGTCAAATCCTCAACTGTGCCCTTAGCATATTTCTTCTCCTCTTCATCTTTTATTCTCCTTTCTTCGTCCTCCAGTGCCCTTCTAGCTTTGACTGGGTTTAAATGCTTGTCAACTTGCTCTTGGAACTTACCATAAGCATCAACAAGCTCTTGAGGCAGTTGATCTCTAATGTGCCTTAAAGAGAGAAAATTACCTGCCGATAGCTTACGGTACCAATCCCAACGCTCCTCCAAAGAGCCAAGGTACTCTTGCACCGTCTCATCAGCCCAGGTTCTGAAGATTTCTCTAACTTCATTCTTAATTTGATATTCAAATTTAAACCCATCACTTCTCTTCGACTTCTTATAAACATGGCTCATTATTTTCAATCCCAATTTCTTCCTATTCCTCTCTCTAGCATTTTTCAATTCCTGAGCTCTGACTTCCTTCTGTCTAATGTACTTTTTTCGTGCTCTCATAGCCTTTTCTGACATAGGAGGATTCAAAACTGAAGGTTTTACTGCCTGTAATTCCATGCCCATAAAAGCAATCTTCTCAGACGCCGCACTATGAATAGCTGTTTTTATCTCATCCACCTTCAATTCCAGTATCCCCTCTAAGTGCTTCACAACCCAGTTCTTTAAATCCATTGTCAACATCTTAGACCCGGAAGTTATCACTAATATTTCATCCAAGTACCTAACTGCATATATCTTCACTGGCTTGTAAAACACACCATCCTTAGAAACAAGCTCATTTGAATCAAAGTTGGGATGCTCCTGATTCTTATTTAGACGCATTTCTTGAATTTCTTTATCAAACCCATTGAAGTAAATATTTATCAAAATTGAACTCAACCCACTTTCCTGAGGAAACCCTCTTCCAAAGAAGCAACTACCCAATTCAATTCTCACCGCACCGCATTCAAACAACCTCTTTATAACATTAATCAAACTCTCATCCTCTATTTTCTCTTGCATAAACAAGCATAGCTTATTTACATGTTGTTGATCAAACCTTTCGCGGTTAAAGCTAACTGTAAACCACCAACTGGGGTTCTCTACAGAGTTCTTAAGGTACCTAATGGCCGTGTGCCTGCCCATATTGACACGACCACCATAAGAAAACGTCACAAAGCGTTCATCATAAACAATTCCCAATACCATCCTAATAGCTTCAATCAAAACCTTCAATTTCAAGTTAGGCAAGACCAAAGACTCACCTCTATTTCTTTGGGCCGCCATTGTAACAATGCAAGCCCCAATATCGAACCGATTCTCGAAGAGCTCGCGACCCATTTCGTGGATAGAGAACCGCTTGGAGACCGAGTCGAGAAGGGACGGGCTGAGGCCATTTCCATTTGGGGCTTGTGGGGTGGTGAGGTTTTGGCAGGCGGCAAGGAGGACAGTGGGCAAAGCGACGACGTTTTGGAGGAGGTTGGTGAACTTGCCATGCTTGTAATGGCTGAGAACTAAGGATTTGAGTTGGGATTCTAAAAGAGGCTCTGTAGAGTTTGCGTTTGGGTTTGGTGCTGAAGTTGAGAAGAGATTCAGAGGAATGCAGAGTGAAGGTTTGGGATGAAATGGAATGCGTATTGTTTTTCTGAGGTTTATGAGCATCGAAGCTAAACCTCCACTTCCAAATTGGTTTCAGAGCGAGTGTAAATTTCAGAGAGGAAAAGCTTTTATTTCTTTTTTGTAGGGAAAATGGGTGGGACTGTGAGAGAGTACCCCAAGCTCGTTTTATGGGCCAATATAGTCTGCAATTGGTCTTACAAGGTTATGAGGAGCTAAATGAGTGGGCCTCTATAAACTATTATGAGTCATTGGGTTCGTGCTTATTTTGTGAGGGTTCAAGATCTACCTCAATTCGCTATCATTTGTTTCAAGGTTTTCAAGTTCAATGGTCCTTAAACTTTGACTTGATTCGCATTTTGGTTCCTCAATTTCCAAAATCATTCTCGTGATCCTTCAACTTCAATTTCGTTAGGACAAATGGTCATACAGTCAATTTTATTAACTTTTTCTGTTAAATTTTAGCATGTGCATGGCACATGGTGTACTATTGAGGGTCAAAATCGGAAATTGCTTCTCTCCTTAGGTACATGGGCAATTCCTAGCACACCCAAACCCCACACCCACAACCCTACCATAGCAACTTAACTCTCCCCATCCGTATATCTCCCACACTCTCTGTGATGGCTTTTGCCCCTCACTTTATATCATATCCTCGATTTTGTTTATGAAAAAAAATTGAATTTTTTTTTTTGAATATTTCATCATGGGGAAAGAGGGGTTGGCACTGGGTGGGATGGTGAGGGTGAGGGTGACGAAGACTTGATGGTTGTTATAGGTTGTGTGTGTTTAGGTGGGGTTGGGTTGGAGAGGTTGTGGCTACTGTGGCGAGGATAAGAGGAAGAATTTTTAGTTTTTAGGTGAAATGAATATTCATATGGTGGAAATTAAAAATAATACAAAAATACCATTTTGCCCCTACATTTAACAAAATTGATCACATAACCATTTTTTTAGGTGAGACCCAAGGGTATCCACCGCCGACAGTAGTGACTAATCCCTTTCGCCGCGGGAGCTCTCCCAATGGAGGTAAACGGCTGGCCACAAAATGCGCTTCATTCCCATGGGCGGGGATCGAACCCCCAACCTCATGGTTAAGGAATGAGGTGAGCTACCACCACACCACATCTCATGGTTGATCACATAACCATTTGTCCTAACACGGGAACGATTTTTGGAAATTGAGGGACCAAAATGCAAACCGGGTCAAAGTTCACGGGACAATTAGACCTAAAAAACCTTATTTCATGTATTGAAAGTTTCCATTTCGACCAAAAAAAATAATTGACCGAACTGATTCAATTCAATTGATTCTTTTGAAACTAATCAATTTAATCTCAATTTAATCTAATTTTAATCAATTTCGATGATTTGACGAATTGCATTGAATTTCTAAATTCTAAAACATACATGATTGGATTGAATTACTGATTTGCTTGTGAGAATCACATAAACTCAAGGATGGAGATGTCGTGTTGATATCTTCATTTGTATCGTTGAAGTTTATCAAATGAAGTTTCTTTTTTATTAAAAAAAAAAAATTCTCTTGAATAAGAAGACACGTGTCAAATAAGTAACCAATGGACAAAGAGGGTACACCAATTTTGGTAACTGAAGATCCAAACTCGCTTTCTTCCTTAGAGCATCTACAATCATGCTCCCTCCAATCATATTCCCTAGTTTAGGAGGTCATAAATGGTCAATCTCTATTTTTTTTAAATTAATATAAACAAATAGTCATTATTAGGGGTGGGCTGAGTCAACTTGATCGAACCGTCCAACTCGATCATAATGGGTTGGGTTGGCCTAAAAATGAGCAAGTCTTAGGTTTAAAAAATCATAAACTGTTATGTATGGGTCGGATTATAGGTTGGGCTAAACCCGACCCAACTCAACCCATGCCCACCCTTATGATCATTAATTAAAGGTTTAAAATTTTTCTAAAGAATGGATAGGGAGTATGGTTGGAGTTATATTTTTTTCAATTCCTCCTTAAAATTTGTCTAAAGATGTGGTTTAGAGTAAGCAATCTAATTAAGTATCCCCAACTAATGACCTCTCGACAATTGTCACCCCACTAACATTTAAAAAAAATTAATATGTTGCCTATGCAGCTATGCTCCTCCATCCTATGCGAACTCTATAACTCTACTTTAACACTTAAGCCCAAAAAAAAAAATCGTCAAACCAACATTCAAGCCTTCTTATCCCGACCGCTGCTCCTAGCCACATTCGTCTCCATCGGCATCAAATTCCACATTGCCATCCTCCATACTTCGAGTCCCCATCCCCTCCTCCATCATTGTTGGTGTTATCTATCTCTTCTCATACCTCCTTATAGTTTTCTCTCTTCATGCCAAAAATAGTGATGTTGGTGACCTTGCCAAACTCCAAACTTAAGGTGGCTGACATAAAATTTCGAGGCTAATCTCTCCCTCTCTTTCTCTCTTCTTGCCGGACTCTAATGTGGCTGATGCAAAGAGAGAGAAAGATAGGGAGAGAGGAGAGTAAGTTAGAACATAGAGAGATATGGGGTTTGCATTGCACTGTAGGAGAAGGAAAGAGGCGGTGCAAAGGGATAGAGAAAAAGGGTTTTAGTTGTTGGTTTCACATAGGATGAGGAGTGGAGGGGCCCTTTTTTTAAAAAAAATTTAGTGGGTGACATCTACCGGGAGATCATTGGATGGGGATACTTAGCTGGATTGCTTACCTTGGCATCCCTATGCTAGGGAAGTTTTTCTCCCATTGTGGATGCTTTTTTAACTTTTTTTTGTTGATACATTCTCTTTTCTAATTTATTAATGGAAAATTCAACTAAAGGAAACCTTAGAAAAAAAAAATTAGATTCATTAAGCCACAAAGATGAGATTACACTTAATCTCTGGGCAATAGAAGCAAAGATTAAAATTTTGAGCTTCAAAACACAATCTAATCTTTAGGCCTAAAGAGATTGAAGCACTTAGAGACTTCTACAAACTACTAGTGACAGAGTAGAGAATTCTTTACACCTTTGTAGCACTACATTGAGCAAAGCTCAAGGTTGATCACCCATGGAAGGCCTTTACCAAATGATTCTCCAAAAGAGAGCCACTCAAATGTTTGGCCTCTAACTTCATACACATCAAAGAAAGAGGATGGAGGAGGAGATGAAGAACACAAGGAGGTGGAGATGCTAGTACCCCTCATTGTGTGGCCGGCCATGGTGGTGGGGGGGGAGGGAGGGAAGGAGCATGGTGTTGCCTCCTTATCCTCCCATCATTCGAAATCCTAGATAAAGATGATGACCATCTCCATTTATATATAGGCTAGGCATTTCAAGTTAGGTCATCCATGACTCATATCACTTGAAATGACCCATGTGGGTCATTAAGTGGGTCGAAACCTACCAACACTCCCTTATGACCGAATTTTCTTGCTTATTGGGCTTATTGGGCTTCATCTTTTAAGTTTTCATCTACAACTCATCTTATGGGCCCAATAGGTCCAAGCCCAATGGGCCTTGAAACTCTAAAACTAATTTTAGGCCCAATAAAAGTCCCGAGTATTGATTATTTAATTAATCTCTATTAACTAAGTAATCGTTGATCATCATCTCCTTATTAATTTTCCATCTCAATCATACCTAATGCTTTGGCCGAAGACTCGTGAATCATATCATCAAAGCATTCTCCTTCTTTACTAAAGGTAGAGATATCTTGTTGTATACTTGTGTGCCTCCATGGATTGATCATGACCCCAATCATACAATATGATCATGCCCCTCAAGAGCACAACGTTTTAGTATATCAAAGGTCCACAACGCTTCCACAAGACAACTATGGTGACTCAGGTCGCAGACGTTATTATTGCAACTATAGAGATCTTGTTTGACATGCAAGTAAAATTTCCATGCAAGATCCCTAGTTGATCGCGCTCAGTGAATTCACTCCCTAATGAACTCTTATACACTTATCTTAGTATCTTTACACAAATGACATGAGACCAGTCATCCACCCAATTGAGCAAATATGTCTTTGCGGATTGTCAATGCCCAGTTGACAATCATATGAACAAGAACTCTTCAGGGTGTGAGTTTATAGGGAAAACTCTTCTGGACCCAACTTCTTTAGATAGTTTTCTGCATCTCATTGCCCATGGACTTGTCATTTAGATGGATAACCTAAATCGACTAATTACCCTTGTTATTTACCAAAAAAGGTAATGAAATATCCTTAAAGTTACATCATATGTTTGGCTTTAGAGCATATTTCTAACATCAACAAATTTTAATTCTGAATACTGCAAAAAACAAACATGAGAATGACAACAAAAGATTCATTATCATGTATTTTCAAGCCTTCAAATTTAAATTTTTCATTCCAATCTTATAGGAAAAAGCATGACAATGACATTCCCAAACAAGCATCTCCAAGGGTAGAGGCAAAAGAGTAGGCCTTGCCACATCAACATTTTCATGGTCTAAGGGAAGAGGCAAATGGGTAGACAAAATATACATACTCTCCTCAATAAGGCAATATTATCTACTTCAAAGTGAATAGGTATATTGGGCCCTATATAATTTTATTATTATAAAATACAATTTTCTTTTGTTTTTCTATGGTAGGTAAAATGCCGGAAATGTAAAAAATGAAAATAAATAATATAATATTGCGTTACCTAATTCATTTGCCTAGCTAGTCCATTGAAATGAGCGATTTTCTTTAAAGAGACAATTGAATCCATATAGTTCACTTTTTACCTACTTCATTTGTTTATACCCTTCGAGATGCTGTAGTGACTTTTCAAATCTTGACCGTGGTAATTGGCAAAGTTGGCATTACAAGAACCCAAATTGATGTCTAAAATCCAACACTTGACTTGTGTTTTTCCTACCAGCTCAACGACTGCCTTCTTTCTTACCCTCTAGCCCCTGTCCTACTCTGGCTCCTATTGACTAACAGAATAGTCCAGCCAAGATTTTTCTGTCGTGAGGTGACGGGGAAGAAGGCAATGAAGTTTCCCGGAAAGTGGAAAGCCTGGAAAATGTCCCAAGCAGTACAAGCAGCACGGGTAAAAAGAAAGACGGCCTCTGTGTAAAATTTGATTACACTATTTTTTTAATTTTTTTTTCTTTTTACTATTATATAAAGGATAATGATTTCCTCATTCTAATTTTATCCACTTACACTTCTTTTTTTGTTATAAAATAGAATGTAAACGGATAAAATTGGAGTGGAAAAATCACCATTCTATATAAATACGACATAAATTACAACAAAGATTCTCTGTAAATTACAACGATGATTTAAGGTAGCGAGACTATTAACAACCATATTTGCTTTTCGATAAATATAACGGAAGGCGAAGAAGAATTGACTTTATTTTCCAGGTAATTGTGCCTCATGTTTGGGATTAATGCGAACATTTTTCTTTGTCTATGTATTTGAAATTTGTATTTTCCAGCCCCTTACAAATTGAAGGACATTTTCAAAGCAGTAAATAGTCCAAAAAAGAGATAGGGACTGTTGGTGACATGATGTTTAGTCGTATACATGTTCTTTATCACCCATCCCCATCATTAAAGAATTATACAAAATTGTGCACCTCACCCCTCACTTTACGCCAAACCGCCCTTATTTCAAGACTTGTAATTACTTTCCAGGAAACTAATTCACCAATAAATATCTAAACATATGTCAATTGATTTGTCTTTTTTTATTCATTTATAATACGAATTGATTTGTTTATTATATAACGTTGAGTATTAGTAGAGTTTGGACTAAAAATAAAGTGGGGGTGGAAAATTTGAAATCTAGGTGGTGTCTAATGTGTACGAGATTTGAAACATGTAAATGTCGTTTTTTCTTCAATAAGATAGATGTAAATTGGAGATGTAAAAAGGATATGAAAGGAAATGATTTTATATCAAGTTAAAGCAAAATGATATTTCTGGTATTTTGGTAGATATCTCACCTTTTATATGTTTGAAGCTCACCACTTTTGCATTACCTCTCCTCTTTTTCAGCATGTGGGCCTATTTTCTGTTCTGATTTTCTCGACCATAATCTGCTTTATTTTTGTTCTCCAAATGCCACCTCATTAAAATTTAATATAAGAAATTTAAAAGTTGACACATCTTCCTAAAATAAAAACCCAATTTACTCATAATTAAAAATAATAATAAAAAATCCTAAGAGCATCCGCAATGATGCTCTCTATTTCTTAGCTAAAATTTAGCTAAAAATATAAGAAAGCTATTTTAGGAGCTCTCTAAAAAATTTCAACTCCAACCATACTCCCTAATTTGGAGAGTCATAAATGTTATAACTCTTTTTTGAAAGTTAACATTAAATAAAGGTTTGAAATACTCATTAAATAAGGCAGCATTAAATTATAGGGAGCCACTAGGAGTACTTTCTCTCTCCTCAGATTTAGGAGCTCCTAGAGGACTCCCTATTTTAGGAGGTGGTGGATATGGAGCATGGTTGGAATTGCATTTTTATAATTCCTCCTTAAAATTTGTCTAAGGAGGTGGTTTAAGGAGCCCATTACGGATGCTCTAACACCCAACTAATGGGATAGTTAACATTCAAAGGTTTTTTTTTTAATTTTTTTCCTCTCCTTGCTTCGCGTTATGTTATCTTGTGTTTTTTGCCTTCTTCCTTAGGTTCTGGCTTTGTTTTTTTCCCTCTTCATTTCTCTGCCCCAATCTTCTTCTTTTGTCCTCATTATGGCCTCTTGCTCCTCTTAATCACAGCCAGTAAGAACCCACCAAGAAAAAAAAAAATTGAGACAACATAATTGAATTGAATTAGTAATCTTACAGTGGCAGCTTGAAGTTGGGAAGAACCACGCGCGTAACAAACGCATGAGGCCTGTAAGTTCAAAATCCTTCTAGTCCTTGACTGAAAAAAGAGAAGAGGATACAGGATAGAACGTGAAGTAAGGAGGAGAAAAAAAAACAACTTTGGATGTTAACTATCCGGTTAGTTGGGTGTTAGGGTGTTTTTCTTTTCTTTTTTAATTAGCAGTAAATTAAGTTTTTGTTTTAGAATGATGTGTCAACTTTTAAATGTCATTTACAACTCCCTTTACACCCTTGCAATGGAGATGCTCTTAGAGCACGTTCCGACAAATGCGGGTGTAAATATAGCATACAACCCCATTTACACCCAGTAGCTAAAGTTGCACTTAGGAAGGAGGAGGGGGAAACTCACACACAGGTACCATGGGGATTTGAACCCAATACCACTTAAGAGCACACCAAAAACCCGGGTCAATCCAACTAACACCCGATTGATGTATTTTTTCCTACCAACCAACCCCAAATGCATAATTATAAGCATATAAATATTGAATACTAAAAATTCATTTGTTGTGTTGTGTAGGATGATGAATGTTTATGCTTGTTTGATTATTAGATGAAGAAAGTACGTGGTTAAGCTACGAAAAGTATTATTGAGCATTGAACTGCCTCTCGATCTCAAATAATATAAGATATATAAGATGAAAACCTATATTATTATATAATGGATTTGTAAAAAAAACTATTAAACATTTTATTTTGTCAGAAGCATATCTCTTAAAATAATGGAGAATCGCTAAACTTTGCAGGACATTCTTTTATGTACATTCTTAAAAGCAGTCAAATAAAATAGTTGGCACAGCAAGTTTTTTTTAGTACTAGGGATATTATAGAGTCGTATAATATTAAGCAAGGAATCTTCAATCTTGTATTCCCTTCAATAAATAAATAAATTATTGAAAAGGATGCCAAACATAAATGAGAAACCGATCCAAGTTGAAGAAGACTAAATATACTTTGCAACTACTGTTAATTTGGTCATATTCATATTGAAAGGAAAAGGGATAGCAATTTCTGTGAAAAAAGAATCTATTAGGCAAATTCCAAAGTTTTGTTTCAATATATATCAATTCTTCTCCTACCTAGACGGCTGGACATTATTACCATGCAGATTCCATATTGTAAAGTAGGGAGAAAAGTATGGAGGGTTAGTAGAAAATACATTGCATCTATATAGGAGAAAATCTATATATATATATATATATATATATATATATATATATATATATATATATATATATATATATATATATATATATATATATATATATATATATATATATATATATATATATATATATATATATATATATATATATATATATATATATATATATATATATATATATATATATATATATATATATATATATATATATATATATATATATATATATATATATATATATATATATATATATATATATATATATATATATATATATATATATATATATATATATATATATATATATATATATATATATATATATATATATATATATATATATATATATATATATATATATATATATATATATATATATATATATATATATATATATATATATATATATATATATATATATATATATATATATATATATATATATATATATATATATATATATATATATATATATATATATATATATATATATATATATATATATATATATATATATATATATATATATATATATATATATATATATATATATATATATATATATATATATATATATATATATATAGTCTCCTTTTATTGAGAGATCCATAAAATAATTTTATTTGAAAGACAGCGTTTAGGGGCCTTTATGAATTGTTTTTCAACTATCCAAACCATCTATATTTTAAGTCTACATTAATAGATCATCTTTACAAGAAAAATTAGAAAAATCAGAAACTGATTCGACATCCAACCGTGTTCTATAAAATCAATGAACACCATGTTTCAAGAAAGTATTAAAATTTCAATAACTCAATGGTCAAATGATATCGGATTCAAGTGATTTTTTTGTAGAGATGATCTTTGAATGATTATCTAAAACATAGACGGTGTGGATTAGTAAAATACAATGCGGAGTGAGATCTACAAGGGTGTCCCTCAAATAAGCTTATTTAAGGGATCCCTTAATAAAAGCTCTATGTATATATATATAAGTTTGTTTAATGAAATGGAAGTAACTACTTGAGCAAATAACATAAGATAATAGTAGTTCAAAATAAGAACGTAAGATAAAGGTATTCCATGCCTCATTCCTTTATTTTTTTAATTACATTTGGAGGAAAGAAACCTTGGGGTTTCAATCATGGGTGCCAAGCATGGGTGATGGAGGAGGGACACAACCACTATGGTAACCCTACTCGACCATGCCTCATTCTTTAGTTCTATTTCCTAACTAATTTCTCACTTTGGTAATAGGGGAAAGAAAGTCATGGCATTTTCTTTGTGTTTGACTAAATTGAAGCGTAAAATGTTCATAAGTATAAGTACCAATGTAACTTGCAAAAGAAACAAACCTCGAAGGTAAAGCAAGGCAAGGTAAGAGCAAAGGCATAGTCAACGACGGTAGTAGCGACAATGACATCGACAAATTCTTCCATATTGTAGCTAATTCACGCAGACACAACTTCTTTTCACTCCCCCTCACCTCCCCCTAAAGAGAAGGAGACGTTGGAGTCAAGAAAGATGCAATATCTCCATGGGAAAGAAAAACAGATCCTTTTCACTTCCCCTCCCTCCTTGAAGAGGAGGGGAGGAGAGCACTTAAATTGCATGGAGAACCCAAGCACATATGACATGTCACAAGAAAAACCAAGCTCTGATACCATGTCAAAACAAAGTAGGGCAAATATTCAATTATGCTAATATATTTATTCTTTTCCAATTTAGAGGTATTTATGAAGAAGTACAACCCTAAATAAAATTTGAAATAAATATAAATTACAATAAAAAATAAATCTCTATTATAATGGAACTAGACAAATAGATAAGTAAACAAAATCCTAATTAAATAAGGACTCACCGTGTGGTGCCGCCCAATGATCCTCCAATGATCAAGTATCAAGTATGGTGCCGCCCAATGATCCTCCAACAGTGAAGTATCAATCCTCTAGAAGAGATTATCAAACTGCACGCAAGTTGTTAGAAGGCTTAGATTAAGGATTGAAAACCCTAATAACTAAAAGGCTTAATTGGAATCGAAACATTTGACAAACAACACATGAATTAAATTATTGACCTCCACTCAGTTGCAATAGTCTAATTGTCAAGTATTCAGAGCGTTGCCAGGCCAATCAATCACACATTCTCAGTTGAAATATGTTTTGGCCGTAAAATAATTTCAACTAAACTCTTAGGGCCCATCTAGTAACGTTTTCGGAGAATATTTTCAGAGAATGAAAATAAGAAAACGAATTTGCATTTTCAAGAAATGAAAATGCATTTGGTAGATTAATTAGAAAACATCTTCAGAAAACAAAAACAATGAAAACGTGTTTGGTCAATTTGAAATAATTATATGTGAGTTATTTTTATGAAAACGTTTTCCGCGAGAATGAAAACAACTTTTTTATGTTTTCTATAAGTACACATGAACTTGTTTTCATAAACATTATCAGTGTTTTATGTTTTTAGGTCACCGAACATATTTTTACCTCATTTTTGTTCTCTGAAAATGAAAACAACCTCTTAAAACATTACCGAACGGACCCTTATGTTCTATTTTATTTTATTTAAGCGATTCTGAAAAAGTGGAGAACCTCAAATGCTGCAGTACGTCTTAATAACTTGAATTATAAGCCGAGGAATGCAACAGTACATTTCTATTTTATTTTATTTTATTTAAGCGATTCTGGAAAAGTGGAGAACCTCAAATGCTTTTCCAGAACCTCAAATGCTGCGGCACATCTTAATCACTTGAACTATAAGCCAAGGAATGCAGCAGTACGGCCGAGGAGATACCAATGTTTTCTATTGTTTTTACTCACACTCAAAAACAGAAAAATATTAAACAAAAATAAGTAGATAATATTCACCTATCTACAAATTGTTGAAGAAGCATAATTCCGAATGCAAACACAAATTTTTAAAGTTTGAGAACAATCAATCCAAGCCGTCCGATCCTCTGATATATGCAACAAGATACCGTGAAAAACCATACATGCATTATCCCAACCGAAATTAAAAAGAAAAAAGAAAAAAAAACAAAGCCAAAAAGACTTTTTATGACTCGCTAAAATCAGGAACAACGTCATCATCATGATAATTTATCATCTCTGCAGTTCCATCATACGAGAAAAGTCCTCGAAGCACACGAACCCGTCCCCGTTCTTATCTACCCCCGCTATCATGCGCCGGCAGTCCTGTAAGGTGCACCGGTCATCCCCTATCGCCGTAAAAACGTTCAAAAGCTCCTCGGCCGATATTTTGCCGTCGTGATCCGAGTCAAAGACCTCGAAAGCATCGCGCAGCTCCGAGTCCTCGGCCGGACCGCAAACCGGGCCGACCCGGCTCAACAGTGCCTCGAGGCTTATCGAACCGTTGCCGTCTTGGTCCACCTCGCTCAGCATCAACATCACCTCTTCTTGGCTCGGTGGGTCGGCTCCAAGCCGGCTCAGCAGAGCCTCTAGCTCTTTTCTCGAGACCACTCCGTCGTTGTCTCGGTCTATAAGCTTAAACGCCTGAGCCATGTCGAGCTGCAGATCGGCCGAGAACTCGGGCCAGTAACCCGATATTTCGGGCAAAACGCTCGTCGGCGTCCCGATACCACCAGCTTCGGCTCCGGTTCCGGGCTTGTGGAGGGAGTCCGAGGACGAGGATGACGACGAAGACGCCGTTCCGGACCCGAACGATGGTGGGTCGGAGGAGCGGCTGGACACCGCGGATCGGTCCTTCTTGGACCCGAAGAGTCCTTTCGGGCTGAGACTTTTAGAGCTGATTTTGGGGAGCTTCATGACCGAAAATGAAAACCCAGAAGGGAAAAGAGGTTGGAGAGAGAGAAAGAGAGAAGAGTAGGAGGAAGACGAAGGAGAGAGAAGGGAAATGATGGCAAGCAGAGAGGACGGGATGAGGGGTTAAATGGTGGGAATGTAGGCTCTGCCATGGCAACTTCCAGGAAGCTTCGTAGTGAACCTTTCCATGCGGCTAATTTATATATGATAATTACGAAAATTCATCGTTGAATTAACATTTATTATCCAATTAATTATGCTTTTTAAATAGTGGGCTTCTTTTGATTTTCCGTGTGAGATTTTTATTTTTTTAATTCAGAGGTGGGTGGGGCCCCACCTATTTTGGTGGGACTTTGGGCTTGTTTGTTTGTTTCTTGGTGAGTTTTGTGTTTTTTCTTTCTTTCTTGGGTTGGTTTGGGTGCTTACCTTTTGTTGTAAAAGTGAGTTTTCTTTCAGACCCCCCCAAAAAAAAAAAAAGTTTGCTCTCTTTTGTACACACCTTTTTATTTCTTTTCTAGAGGGAGGAGATTCTTTGGCGTGTTTGGTTAGCTGGAAAATTTGGGCTTTCGTTTGGGTTTACCCGCAAAATGTGGCGGTTTTATGATTCTCTAAGCTGAGCTGTCATATTGCCACTGATTGATAGAATTTATTTTAACTGGTTTGACCTCCTCCTACAATGATTTTGATCATAGGGTTCACACCGCAGTTGTAAAGTAGTTCCTTTCCTCTTGCCCCTACCCCACAATCGGCACTTGGTTCAATCAGTAGTCTAAAATATTGATAATATGGATTAAATATAGAGGATTTATCTCTATTTGGATCAATGATATTTTGGAACGTATTCTTACACATATCGTATAAATATTAATAATATCGAAAAATATCGATGTCGATAATTTCTCTCACACTTTAGCAATATTTAGCCAAAATATCGCTATAATATCACTATAATATCGAGATGATGAAGACATTGAAAATTTTGAAGAGTTATTTACACTAACACTTCCTGAGGTTTCTTGTGTTTTCACAAAACCCCCTAAGGTCTCAAAAATTACACGAACACCCCTTGAAGTTTTAGTTCGTTGATTGTTTGTCCAAAAATTGATGATTTCATTGAAAAATAAAACTTATGCAAATGACAAAATTATCCTCAATGATCTAATCTCAAAGGCCAATTTTGTCATTTGGAGAATTTTTTTATATAAAATCATCAATCTTTGGATGAAAAATCAATGAAAATGAGTTTTGTGAAAAATCCGAAAACCTCTTGAGGTGTTAGTGTAAATAACTCAAATTTAAACCTTATAGTAACTCTATGTGGTATTAAGTCATTCATGTATATTATCATACAATGTATAAAGTGTAAAATATTGTTGTAAATCATTATAAATAAATAATTATAGTGTGTTTAATCTTCTTTCATTAATTACTACATATATTCAACACTCGGAGTATTTGTCAGCTTGCTATGTAATGAACTTAAATCAATTAAGCCCATCATGCAATGCATTTCCTTCCAATTTTTAATGATAAAGTAATAGATAATTGACTAAATAAACATCCTCCGAAGTTTCAATAAAAATTTCCAAGTTTTTCTTACAATTTTTGTGGTTTTTATTCAATTTTTATCGATATCGATAATATCCCGATATTTCCATAGAAATTTTCGTGTTTTTAAACTACCGATATTTCTGAAACCATCGATATTTTAGACCTTGGTTCGATCCTTATATTATGAGATCATATATTTAAATACCCACCGCAAATATTACCCCCCCCCCCTCCCCCAACCCAGCGATTGACAAAAAAGAAAAAAGAAAAAAGAAATTGCTTGACTCAACTGGGTTACATCTCAACTTGGCTTGATGCCAGCTTGACCAGGCCCTGTTACTGCCAGACTAAATCCAGCCACTGCAAACCCCGACTCAATGACTGTTGGTTTAGGGCAAGTTTCAAAAATACCATTTTGCCCCAGTATTAATAGAAAAAAATTAACAAAATTGACGGCTGAACCATTTGTCCTAACGAAAGTGAAGTTAAAGGACCATGGGAACGATTTTGAAAATTGAGGGACTCAAATGCAAATCAGGTCTAAGTTCAGGGACTAATAAAACGATTAAAATTTACTAGTTTAGTACCAAGTGAATTTGAATTCGTGACTTGTGGGTGTAATTTCAATTTAGTACCCTGAACTCTAATCCTAAACACACGTTTACTCATGCACTCTCAATTTTAACAATTACATATCCTAAGTTTTTTCAATTTTTTGCAACCTAAATCCGGCGTTAACTTTACCATCAAAATTTTCGTTAATTGCTTGCATAGCAAACTTGAATCCCACCTATTCACTCTTGAAAGGTAAGTTGAATGCACATCACGATCCCTTTTATTTTAGTAGTAAGTGTTAATAATACTTAATCATCATTGTTAATGATTATCCCTCGTTTCCACCTTACATTTAAAGGTGGTCCATTTTTGCTTTTCATTTCATTAATAACCAACAGAGAAATGAGTGCAGTAAAACCAAATTCGGTCCAAAGGAAGGACAACCAGGACGACATGCCATGCAAAGTTGCAAACCTTTCTTTCTTTCTCCCATAGAAAGGCTTCTCTATGGAATAAAACAATAAACAATGTGCTACAACTACTCCTCCGGTACTCGATTAGCACTCTCCCTGTTTGTCAGGTTTTGAATTATAAAATAAAGTGAATGTTTTTTTTCTTTTCCTTTTGTTACGAAGATAGAGACTACGCATCATCGTGAGTTGTTGTTGTTCATAGCGTACGCGTGTCGTACACTCAATACGACGTCCTTAAACTACGGTACAAATAATAATAATAATATTTTCTTTAGATAAAACAAAATGTTTAACTATGCTATGGCTGCCTAAAATTATGGTCAAATCTAATATTATCTTTGTAAGTTGCCATGATTCATTTTTGCCTCATTTTCCAAGGTTTCGCTTTGGTACGTCGAAATCCCATCAACGGTTTTGATAGATATTATAAGGAAATTGATGTTTGGAAATTAGAATATGGGTATTTTAGTTCCAAAAACAGCGCGTTAATTGCTTTCTCAAAAGTGAGGGAAATGATTTTCAAGGAGAGCTAAGGGTATGAAATTCCCCATCCTCCTACGTGAGGTGGTCATACCTATACGAGTCAGGTATTGCTTTTCTAGAAGTGCACTTACCAAACATTTCTATATAATTTTACACCCATTTCCAAGCTTTTAAACTTTAAACCAAACGGGTCAAGGATTAAGCAAATAAAAAAGAATAAAATGATAGATAAGAGTTCCACAATTTCGGCGTGGTGGAAATGGCAAAGGAATTGATTTATACGGGAATTAGGTTGAGCGCCGACTAAGTAAAGGGTTAAAAATGAAGCACGCGGAATCAACACGCGAAACCGTGACGCACACAGAGAGTGAACATGGAGAAATTCACTTATGTATAATGAATGTTTGCAATGCAAAGGTCTTCTCTTTCCTTTTGGCCTTTTTGTCTTGACAGCCCACGTCTGATTTCCCGAAACTCAGTGGGCATTGTTGGACCACCACACACACACACCACACACGCACTCTGAATAATAATTTAATGGCATTTTCATTGATGGAAAAAAGAGGTGATGGGGTTTGACTCTCTGCCATCCACTACTTTTCTGTGTCTTTTTTTGCAAAGATGTGGTGATCATCAATAGCATATCTTATGCTTTTGAAACAATCAAACTATTAGCTTATGTTGTATTTACTTTTGGTATGTGATTCATATACAGTTGGATTGGAATGTCACTATTCAATTACACAAATTTCAAATGGGGGTGTCCTCCCATTGTGTCTGGTGTATGATGTGTGTCAAATTCGATGTCTTTAGTCCACTCTTTCCTTATCGAGCAAAACAAAAACAAAAATTGTTTATAGCATATTTACTTATTTGGAACAAGGAAAGTCGTCAAAATCGAGGAAATTAGAAATATAGAAATAAAGGATTTGGAATTAGATTAGCTACTCGTCCCTAATTGATTTGGTTTTAAGAATATTAGATTACAAATTTTAACAATGAAAGGAAAGTCAGACAACTAGAATAATTTCAATACTCATGTGTTAGTAAGCACAGAGAAATGAGGGTTGTGGGAGCATATATTTCAGCGACTAATGAGTGGGTGACACGTGGAAAAAGGAAATTCATTAGGTCAATTAATTATCCAAATTAAATTCTATTTAATTAGGGAAGTTATAATTGATTTAATATAGGAATATCTCCCAAAATTAAGAATGAGATTTCCACCAAATCACCTTGATTAATTCCAATCTTCTATTTTTGGGTAAAAATAATCCTAATTAAATAAGGATTATTCTTCAAACCCTAGCTGACAAGGAGCATTATATATACATGGCTACATCACACATATGAGGTAATCACAAATATGATTTTTACCCGAGAAACACCTCTCTCTGTCTCTGTCTCTGTCTCTCTCTGTCTCTGTCTCTCTCTCTCTCACGCCATTTTCTCTCTCTATCTCTCTCATGGCTCCACCCACCCAGTTCTCTCATACCATAGAGAAAACTCCGACCACTTTATCTTTTGTCGTATCTTTTTTAAGGTCCAATCGAACTAACTTAGCATCGGAGGGCCTTCCAACATTTCTCATAGGGATCGAGGAAGAAGAAAGAGAAGGAAGTTTGAGGGTCAAAGAATCTACATGCGAATATTCCCTATGTGGAATTTTGTTCGAACATTTTGTTGCTTTCATTGAGAGCATGAGTTATACTCAACACATGCTCTTGAATCAAAGGAATCTGTTTCCTCCTATTGATCACTCAACCAAAGCCCCTCCAAGGCGAATCACAACGCCATTCATAGGGGATTCCGATCCCGAGAGCCATTTGAAGCATTTCAAAAGTGTCATGATTCTCTACAAGGTCGAGGATGCGCTGATGTGCAAGGTATTTGTAATGACCTTACAAGGAGCAGCTCGAGATTAGTTCCATACCATGCCATCTTGGTCGATCAACTGCTTCAAGAAGCTAGCTTTCATCTTCATAAAGGAGTACACTTCCCACTGGGTGATCAAGAAACAAGCCGACCACATGTTCATCATGCACAAGAAGCCTGATGAGTCCTTCTGAGATTACCTTAAAAGGTTCAAGGTAAAGAAAGCCAACATTGTGGGATGCGATGATTGAATTGCATCCTTTGCTTTCAAAAGGGGCTTACCAGTTGAGCACAACCTGTATCACGAGCTGACTATTGCTTTTAGCCAGACTCTGGCAGAGGTCTTCCCGACAACGTAACGCTATGTGCTCTCGGATAATGATTACCCAAGGAGACATGACGGAGAAGTGATAAGCCTAGCGGTAGGAACCATGGAGGAAAGTGCAAGGCACAAGGTGGTGCACCAGCAGATGAAGGTTATACAAAGTTCACTATCCCGATACATCAATGCCCAAGTGAAAGACAAGCCCTGGCTAAGGAGGCCACCACCTTTGAAGGGAGATCTTGATAAGAGGAATATTAACAAGTACTGCGCCTTCCATGGAACACATGGGCATGACAGAGCCAACTAGCGATCATGGAAGATGCAACTCGAAGAGCTTGTAAGAGAAAGCCACTGCACGAAGTTCCTGGCAAAGAAAGTCATCTAGCACATCGAGGATCGTAAGGCAACTAAGGAGCCTCCGTCGAGTCTCATAATTATTAACACAATCCTGGTTGACTCAGGGGATTTCGGCTCGATAAACGATCGAAGTACACTAATTAGGAGCACACCCCATGGTATGGAACACCTTCTTGAAGAACTGCGACATTGGAAATCGGAAGCCCAAAGAGAAGTAGAACGAGTAGAATGTGAATATCCTGGCATCTGGATCATTAGGGTCCGTGCGAGCCACACGTTTTGTCGAAGGCTCTGCCAACTGATCGGTTCATAATTGTATATCATTTTGTACCCTTCTAGCTTATGATTTGGTTATGTTTTTGAGTTAAACTTGTGCTTTTAATCCTTTTTGTGTTTATCTTTCAGCTTTAGGTAACAATGATGGCTTTGGATAGGAAATGATGCAATCCATGCATGTTAAAGCCTGATTTGGATAAAGGGAAGAAGTGCTTAAAGACAAACTCATTTTGACTACAGCCCCCTGCCAGTCCAGTTCCGTAGGTCATATTGCAAGCTTTGTTTCAGCAACCTACACAACTCGGATGAGGCCGAATTCTTCATGAAAGTTGTTCCAATGGGTGTATACTATAACATATCCAAAATTCAGCCCCATTGGAGAAATCTGGAGTCCGTTACCTAGCAAACACAGAACCATACTCAGGATGGATCTTATCAGCGCGGAAAATGAGTTAGAAATTTGTTTCGGCCTTAACTTCTTTCTCCGACCTTGGATTGGCCCAAATAACATATGGCAAGAAAGAAGACATTCTGAACTTCAATTTCGAGTGCTTAAAGTCCTAATTTGATTAAGAGAAGCCCAAGTTGTAAGCCCTTGAAGTTGCTGGTCATGCTGAACTCAGGATGAGCTATTGTTTCTGGTTGGAAGCTTGGTCATGGTGAGCTAGGCATGAGCTATTGTAGCTGGTTGGAAGCTTGGTCATGGTGACATGAAGATGAGCTAGGGCTACTGGTGGGATTTAGTGGTGAAGTGCATCAACCAATTCAAGATTTTCTAATACAAGTGCATCAACCATTTCAGATTTTATAAAACAAAGTGTTGTATGCATTAGCCATACTTAATTCAGATTTTCAGCTTCCTTAGGCCTATATATAGTGAGGTTTCCCAAGCTTGTAAACACACCCCAAGGGGGGGAGCTCTCAAACACTTCTCTAGAGCTCTCAAACACACCCCAGATTTTATTAGACAACAAATGATCAAATCAGGGAATTAGGAACACAAGGTTATGACCACACACCATGGCTTAATCATACTTTAGCTAGAATCAATCCATTAATCTAATTGAACTTGGGAACTTATCT